>JAGVSQ010003745.1:2690-20857 GCA_022683975.1 Rhyacophila evoluta
AATAAAATATAAAATAATTTAAAAATTAGTTAGCTATCCTATACTTTTATTCTATTTAGACTATATTATTTCAAAATACTTAATTACAAAAAAAAAATCTTTTAAATACAAATACACTATTTGATCAGATGACTATACTTTTCATTTGTTTAAATTAATGTTCTTTTATTTTATTTCATTGGTTGTTTATCAATTTTAGATGTTCCTATAGACACCTTTTTCAAAACGACTAAAAACTAGAATTATTCGACTACATAATTATAACATATAACGAGAAAACCAGTACACACTGAAGACTAAATTTATACATAGTAGAAAATTGAAATCACGAAGAAATTGTGCTTTTTTTCGTATTCAAAATTTCCGCATCTCTTAGGATGAATAATTTTTTATTGTTAAAAAATCTTACTTAGGCCGTAGAAACTACAATATTTTTTGTACTCCTTTCATCAAACCACGCCACCGACAAATCATTCCATTGCGAATAGACTTATTGATATTCTCGGCTGTCAAAATCGACTTCAAAATGGATGGTACCACCCGCATTACAAATACTCACACGAAGAAAACATTGTTCATACAAAACTTCAGATGTTTACAAAAAGCATATGCAACATGTTATACGCCACACGCAATACTAGATGTATGAGGCCAAATTTTTCCAACATAAAACAATAAACACATCAAATATTCGCTATTTAAAAGTTTTCTTTGTTGCCGTTTACTTAATTTCTTTTTGTTTTTCTGCATTGAGTAATACGCGTAATTGGGATCACTATTTATGTAGAATTCTCTTTATTTTATTTAACGTTTTATATATTATCATAATATATTTTATCGTGTAGTGAGTAAATTATATTTTGTGTATCGTAAAATCTCTTTATTTCAAATTGTAACTAAAAATGTTTATTTTTACTTTTAATAGATCAAATTCGTGCAAAGAAAAATATATTAAGTGCATGGATATAACTGTATTGTTTCGAAATATAATTCCACAATATCCTTGAATAGAATTTTAGAAATTATGGATGTACTTCGAATTTTTTATTTTCTAGTTAAAATCATCAAAATTTTACATGTAGCAAACATCATACTAAAACTAAAAATAGAGTTGTCAAACATTAGCGTTCAGTTCTCGCGCAAAATAAACAAGTTTTATTGGTTTTACTACATATAATGCTATCATACGACAGAAAATAGCATGACAATTATTATTTGATTGAAAAATTAAAACCAAATTATTTCTCAAAAAAAAAAAATGCGTCAATCGGACCAAGCTACACAATGCGCGTGATGTAGATTGTGGAAAACAACAGCTCAAACTGATCGGACTATTAGAGAAGTTTTCTTTGCATTTACTCCCATTTTCAGTACAGACTGTAGCAAATATTTTGTAATATTATTTTCTATGTAAACCCACGTTAAAATATTTCAAAACGTATTTTATCGCAAAGTATACGACACACGAGGCACGAGTGGGTAATATTTTACTAACCGGCGACGTATACTTTACCAGCTTGTAGTTTTTTTAGTGAACCATCACAATAAAGAACTCGCGTTCGTCCCGCGAGAATCGTTATAGCCTACAAGACAAATACTTATTCACATAACGAAAACAAGTCACTTATGAAAGCTTTTTTGACTTGATTGTATAGCTCATTTAATTTTTTTAATTCTACGATATTTGCAATATAATGACATTCCACATATTTTCTATTATCCAATACATTCATCATAATTTGAAATCATTTAAATTTACCACATAATTGCTAACTATTGTTTGGGTTGTAGCTTATGTCATGCAAAAGTAAAATTCATACATAGGCAACGTATTTATAAACTCTCAATATTCTTTTCGGACTTATTTATATGCATGTGCAACATTTACTCAAAAAGCATCCGTTTTAGAAATATTTACGCAAAAATCTATAATATCTGAAATCATTTTGGCACATCAAAAATTAACGTGATGTTCCTATCATAGGACAAAAGGAAAAAGTATTGAATGTTACTTATTCTCTTTTCTCCTTCTTTAATTTCTTTCTTAAACCTTAAACTTCTTTTTTAATTTACTTTTACATCTATACAATAACGAAATAATGTACTTTTTGGTAATAACAGTATGCTGTACGCATCAATATTAATATGACATAATTTCTACTTGAAGAAAACGGTCACTAATTGATTGTAGTGTAAAACTCAACAACATTATATTGTAGAACTCGCGATTTTGTAAATTTGAGCTCGGTGTAAGAAAAACCATCAAAACAGTATCTACCCGCTTAAAGTTAGAACTGAAAAAAATAAAGCTACAAAAATCCAAGTTAACGACAAAGTCACTTCAATCGGCCGTATCTCATAAATAAAGTTTTATTATCATTGTTGGAGAGCTTTTCCCGAAAGCAACGATATTTCGTCTATGAGATACCTCTAGAACAAACGAGAAACGAGCTAAAGTATAAAACACCTTTAGATTCAGATTCCATAATAAGGATCAGTAAATTTACAGTTATAACTTAACTTTTTGCCATATACTCTTTACTGGTGGAAAAAATAGAAAATTTTAAGAACTTTTACAAAATCGATTATAAATAGAATAAATTTAAGTTAACATAATACGTAAGAAATTTAAAGCTTTCGAAATTGAATTTTATCCCACAAGATTATTTTTCTAGTTTTTTTTTTTACCATGTCTGGTCCAATAAATGATTTGGATCTTCATCAAGGATTTTTCCTGATACAGTGTCAATCTTATTGGATTTTCAATTTTGCATATTAGATTTTTCAAATTCTTACGCAATTGCGGGGCTTGAATCAGAGACCCCGGCACCGAACGTCGCCTGCTTACCAATTGGCTAATGAAACGTCAAATAGAAATTATCGTTTAATCAATCATTATTTAATATTTATCATGCTTGTGTACGTATAAAATGGTAACGAATGTGAAAGTACACGATACATGTCATGAAGTCACTTATAATAAAATCAACATGAAAGTCTTGCAATGTAAATTACGAATCAAAATATTATTCGACATGAGCGATAAACCTCATTTATCATAAAATATTATCAGCCTTGAAAGATGATTACTGCCGAATAATTCAGTTGACATGTATGTTTAAATTTTGTTTTTTAATATTTGAAAATGTTCCGATGTAAACGAAACCAGTGACGTACGTAACACGCAAAAGCTTAGCATGCAACATAAATATCAGTTTAAAAATATATCCGCAGTTCATTAGACAAGCGTGCAGAATTATAATCACTTTGACAGAAAATTATGATTTTTTTTTCAATCAAACCGTTCAATATACTCGTATATTCGAACGTAAGATATTGACTCAAATGGTAATCATGTAAATATCAACCAATCATTTTAAAAATCCAAATGATTCACGCTTATTCATAACAGCTGTTAGCCGTTCACCTACCATTTTTGACGTATTCTCTAAATACAAATACTTACAAAAAGTATAACGAAATGCAGACTTAATATTGTTGTGCGAACGTGCTTAAAATGAGTGTTTAACGACTGCAATAAGCGATAAAATTTCCCACTCTAGACAGTTTTAAAATGTGTCTAATGCACACTGAAGATTTAATCATAAGGCTGACTGTTTATATATGTAAGCGCACATACTTCTTTGCTGGAGAAAGTCGATCCAAATCCCATTTCATTTTTTTTAAATAATAATAATAATTCTTGTAGAAAATACTTGTCAAGATAAGCTTTCACGTTATGCAGATCGATACGCTCCACTATCGGAAAGGATATTATAACAAAAAGAATAATTCGCAAAAAAAAAATTAGGGAAGTTAGTAAATATGATTTTATTTACCTCACCTCTACGCCGCTGTAAGAAGAAAAACAAAACGAACGTCGCCCGTAACTCTACATGGGTAAAACGACTCGAGCAGCATTCATATTTAAATAATAAATACAAAAAAGTAAACTTTTACATGTTTGTTTGCAGTGGATACATTATTGTATAACATTTGACCTGAAAAAAGACGCCAAGTTTCGTGTCTCCGTGTATTTATCTTCATTTTGTATATTACTTGATTTATCACGTCATTTTGTTTTTGCTATAACGAAGCCTAACTGTATACGACATACCCTTTACAATGTACTTAATAAAAATATTTTACTTCCGTCTGTGAAAAATAATTTATTTTATCACGTGTCCTACTGTCGACGATGTTTCCCGAATGAATAATTTCTTTTTTACATATTATATATCGTTGACATTTAACCGTAATACATTCAGCCGCAATTACATTTACAGTTTTAAAACTATTTCTATTTATTAAAAAAAATTTACATCAGAATCTTTCACGTAAATTTCTCTATAACCCTGATCGGCCCTAAGCCGATTAGTCATTTGCCTTTCCCATGTATAGTTTTAGAAGATAGTTTGACTACGTAAATAATTTTGCCTTTATTGTTTATAATAAAACATTAGGTTTCATATTGAATCACATATATTGAATAGTATTGCGTGTGAAAAATACTTTGATAATTAACAGTTCAAGCTCTACCAGGTATATGTGAAAGAGGATAACAGCCTTTTCTAATACAACAACACTTTATCAGATTAACTTTTTTACTACATATTCAAAATTTAAATTTTCGCAACACTACAGCGGGAAAATATGATCCAAAGACAATACTAAAATAAACCCGATAAATACTCTGACACACTCATAGTGCTTTATAAAATTATAACGATTCTCAAACAGCAACGAGTTTAGGAAGTATGAAATGAATATTTTCACACTCGGCAATATTAGTTATATGTAATGAACTATTTTATATTGTTAACAAAGTTATTGTTTACATTTGACAATAACATAAACGCCATTATTTATCAATCGATATCAGGCATTATTGTGATAGTGGTTTTTTTTACCGTTGGCTAATTTTTAATTTCAACGATATACAAAAAACTTGACGTGTTACCGTTTTTGTTAAAATTTTCGTTCATTTTCGGTTGTTTTCGAACAATATGATTTTGCCAATAACTATACAAAAGCGTGTGTAATTTAATGAATACCGAACATATAATGAGTTGATTTAAAATCAAGAATACATTATCACAATAAGTAGTCGATTGTTTTTTTAAGAATGATTTTGTAGTACACAAAAACTTAATAGCACATACGTAAGGAATTTGTTCATAGAGTATACATACATCAGATTTAAATATCAATGCTATTTAAATATATATGCTACGAAATAGTTTAGCAAAATTGTTCTTTTTAATGTAAAATAATCTTGAATGAATTAAATATTTGCATATTTTTGTACGTAAATCGTACCATTCGTCCAGGTATATAAGTCAGAAATTTTTGAAAAAATAAAATAGACAAACGTTTATTTTTACTTAAAAATGTACTTTAGTGTAAGCTAGGGGTAGTTTTCGCGATGAAAAAGTACGCGCCACGATTATTTTTTATTCAAAAACCATATTTTCTTTCTTTAGCCACGTTCGTTCCGAAATCGGAGCATATGGATACATACAATGTGAAAATGTCCGCTCCGAAAATGGAATAAATGGATCTTCGCAATGTAAAAATTACTCGGCAGACAATTTCTCAACCTAATTTTATTTTATTTATTTCCACACGTCGAAATATTACAAATTATCAGTTCAATACATTCACAACACGATAAGTATCCAGCTCTACATTTTCAGATTTTTTAAATCCGACAGATGTGAGAATCAAACCCGCATTCCCCTGGTTGCAACGTGCACACGCTAAACTTTGTTTTCCCGGGAGATTTTGTTTTCTTTTCTTACGTTTTCTAAAACATATGTAAGGTTTTTAAATACATGGTGTTTTATTCAACAACATAGAGGTGTTATTTTATCGCCAATATATTATAATTTCGATCGATAATTTAAAAAATAATCTATTATTTAACACAACAATATAGTTCGAATAATATTATTTTGTTTTATTCTGTATGCTCATAACAACCAATAACAACCAATTCATATCGCTCACAGCCCTGAGTGAGTTTTATCCTTTGCGAGTCATTGAAAATACGATTGCCTGTATTTAGAATAATATGTTATAAGGTCACATGTTAGCAGCACTTACTTTGACAGGCAAATTACTCAGTCAGTATGCCGAACCGATCGATCGTACCACATACCTCGGCGGCTAAATAAATGAATGTCGGTTCACGACAGGAAGTACGGCGAAGCAGGCTTTGCCAAAATACGCGAAGCTCTACGCAGGCTGAGCGAAAACCGCTACGAACTCTACGATAAATCGTAGCAAACGTAGTATGCAAATCTCTTACTTTTCATAAAAAAAACATATCACTTGACAGCAAATATATTCTTATTTTAATTTCTTCTTATGAATATATGTTTAAAAAATATATTATACAATATAATATAAAAATATATGGTAGCCACATTAATACTAATTAATAATCAGAAGAAAGAATATAATTAATACTAATCGAGTAATAAAATCCACGAAATTTAAAACGAAAGAAGTCTATCGAATTCTTCAAGTAAATATATATCAAAACTCACACTTAATCAATTGGAATGTTTTTTTGATGTGTTTAGCGGCATCAGTAGCATTAGTAGTAACGAATTATTTTTATGATACAGAAGAAAATAACTGATGATCTCGACTCCTATATTAATGGAATACAGATTAGTATTTGTCAAATACCTCCATAAATAAATAAAAAAATACTCGTATTCATTTTCCATTTTTAAGCAATAAATATACACTCATCATATATTTATATTGAGCATTTATAATAGTATCCTTATTATCTGGTGTATTTTTTTCTAAATTAATATTTATTTTTTTATAATTACGCATTGTATACGTCAAATTCATATGATGAATTAAAAAAACATTAATTTAAAGTGTGGCATGTATTGTTAAAATAACTTTGTGAATAGTTCTTATTACTTTTACACTTAATAGTCCTTGTGGCAACTTTGTATGTTCATATAAATACTGTAACTTATAATACTGTTGTTTCTTAAAAACTTTTATTAACATACAATATTGTCAAATACTTAATTTAGCTTTCACTTTTGAAAGTTTCTTAAAGTTTGTTACCAATAATGCCTTGAATATTTGATTAGAAACAACTTGTGCTAAAGACATGCAAAGCGCTGCCAATAAATCACTCCAAACTATTTTCCGGGAGGCGTCAACCTTTACGTTTGAACATCGCTCCGTAAACTAGACCAAATTTCTCATATTGGGTCGCACAACTTTTACAAACATGTCAAAATGTAACTTTCACGCCGACCATTTAGCTTGTGGGTGCATAAAACATAGTATAAAATCCTACGTCTTAAATTTATGGCATTTACCAGTCCAATAAAAAATGCTGAAAGTTTTTATCGAAGAGGCAGTGGATGATACTGCCGCCCTTACGACACAAAAGCTTGAAATGCAATAAACGGGAAATTCAAAAGTTTTCCCATTCCAACGCAAATTTGTCGGGAGCTGTCACAAAGTGTTTCTCGTTTGATTCATTTTTGAAGTAGACAGGCTAACTGCCGAATTTATGTCTGTCACGTAAAAGCTCGCGACGAATCAGGACACCCTCGCTATAGCTCCAATCTAATATTCATCACTCGAGGACGCTTTCGACTAGGCCTTAATTCAACAAAAATTTCAATGAGTAAACGTTTTATATTTATGTATGTCTTTTTTGTAAATTTCAGTTCTTTTGGCTCCATTTTTATATTTTTACACATTTTGCCAAAGAGGGGATAAAGAGTGCAGACATACTTCTACAGTAATCGGCTTTTAATATTAATCTCATCTTTATTATAAATAAAACACAAATAACAACAAGCAGTTGTTCCACCAGATAAGGAAGAATATTAATCCTAAAATGTTTTTAAAAATTCACTATAGTGTATGACAGTGTATTCTTAAAAACTTGTGTAATAGCTATAGCTACATGCTATATTATGTATATCGATCACATTTTAAAAACATATCAACAAAAACGATTAACCTTGCTTACGACAGTTTTGCATTTAAACGTTTATATTTAAGGTAATACATTCGTAGCATTTGCGATCTGATTATTTTTCGGATTATGCGCAAACTTATTTTAATCTGCTGTAGTACATAAAAAAGTAGTATATAAAAGAAAGAATCTTTAAAGATAGATATTTTTTATAAATTTAGCACATACTCAACCACGAATAAACATCTCAGAATATTTATACTGTACGATTGAGGATAATTCTAGAGTTCAATTGGTTTCAAAAAAATCAGAGCAGTAAAAACTATCGAATCGTATTGTGCGAAAGTACTCATAGATAGATTTTAAAAAGTTAAAAATGGCAGCATTTCAAGTTTTCTTTGTCAAAAGCTTAAAAAATTACATCATTGGCATTAGCAGGTCTCGTTAAAAACTTTCAACCGATATTTTGTGGGGGGGTACTATTGCAAAACTTTGGCACAAAGCTTTTATTCAGGCGCGATCGTTTCAATTACCGACGCATTACTCACGCCACGACGCCGTCATTGTTACTAATAAATGGGGAGACTTTTCTTTTCCAAAATATTTAATAACAACTATATTTTTCCCGATAATGTTAAAAATGTATACCCATGAATTTCCTGCAGGTAATTTGCTTTGTCATCAGCTATATAGGCCAAACCGTAATCATCAATGATAAACATATCATTAGTTCAGAAACATTACCACATCAATACAGAATTTATTATGTTAGGATTTCTTCATACATTTTCAAACAAATTTATTTAATCTCAAACTTTCTTACTATATGTATGTTATAAACTCTATCGCATATACTTAATACTGTAATCAAAAATATTTACAGTTTACTTTAAATATTATAATTATTTATATAATCACTTATGAATATCGTAATTAAATTTTCAAATGCCTCCCTATAGTAAATACCCAAATAATATATCGATAATATAATTTTTCAATTAATATTTCATTTTGGCGCTTTATGTATTTTGTGTATATTTTATTTTTTATATTTTGAATGAATATTTTATTTTTAAGGTCGAATTTGTATTTCATGGAAAATTTTTCGAAAAGTACGTGAAATTCAGCTGCGTAGCTACCAAGGAGCAGTTTAAGCAGGTTACTTGAGACCCACAAATCAAGTGGGACCCAAGTAAAGCAAAGTTAGTGCAAACGCTAAACAAACTGAAAACCCACAATTTTTATACGGAAGTTAAAATTTCAAAGTAGTGTGAGAGCTAAAAACGAGAAATGCAACGAAATACTCGTACTTACTCCAGGGCGCTGAATTTATAGCTACGTCACTAATGAAGTTATAAATCACTCAACACTGAATCGAAATGCGTTAGCGTGTTTTATATCATACATACTTGAGCACCCAATAAGTTGAGATGAGTATCAATTGATTATTATCAATTAATTATGATAATATGCTTTAAAAACACGTGTATGTCGAGGTAACTTTTTGCATTGAATATGACCATACGTTAAGACTCCGTTTTGGAATAGAAAATACAGTATCATAATACTACAATAAATACAAATTCTATTACACCTAATTGTAGAAGATTGACAAGTTTGCAGATGTATACATCCACAATACACAATTCCTACTTAATTAATTCCTATGTATTCTAATGCACTCACATCGAAAGACGTCGTAAATGAGAGAGTAGACTCGTCTCATTTCTTGATCGTCATCGAAGACAACATTCAGCGGCGGTCTCTCTAGCAAGCGTGCTGCCTTGGCTAAATCTCTGGCTCCCCAAGGATAAGTCACCGCTTGCCCAGCATTAGCCGCTGCTCTGGCTGCTCTACCGGAGCTCTTCGAATACAATCCGCTGGACACTCCTGCCCAGGGGTCGCAACCACTGTCAGATCGGGACCAGCGACGTGCCGTGCGAAGCTTGTCTATAGCCGCCGATCCTGCAGTGACGCTAGAAAAAGCAAAGTAAAAAATACTACATTAATAAAGACAATTCATATTATACAAGCGGAATAAATGAAATGAATGAACTATTTTCTGCTTCTGGTTGTATCTTTCGCGTATCTACTTATGCTTTTCGCACTTTGAAATCATGAAAATAAATTAATATTGAATGGAACAAATATAGAAAGCATTACGTAATAATTGTTAAAGCTTCACATGACAATGCGTCAACGATATTTACGATATTTCATTGACCAAATCTTCATATAAGCTATATGACGTTGTATTATTAAGACTTAAAAATTATCCATTTTTTAAAACATATTTAACGTATTATTCTCATATCAGAAGATTTATGATTTGTAGTATGAATACAAATTTCAAATATTGAAATAAACCTTCGATTATCAAATATTTTAGATTATATTCTAAACTGATCATAGTAATCGCAATGAATTTATATAAATATATATACATATATATATATTATAATATCTTAAATATGCAAAGGCTAGTAAAAATTGGTCACGTAAACGCACTGCTTAAAACAATTCATACTAATATTCGAAATTCAAATCCAACGTAAATATTTTCAAATTACCTTGTGAATAAAATCCTCAACATTAATACCGGCCTAAAAGTTTAATATTACATAATTCAATTCATTTTCCGAGGTGGCAACCTTCTATTTGATCACCGGCGTAATATTTTAACCTATTTTTATACACAATTTGTTGAACTATGATTTATCACCGCCAATAAAATGATCGCTTTCCAGATGCGACTTGTTCTTACTATCACGTCTAGTTTTGAATTTCTTTGATACACATTTCTCACGCACTATGCAACAAACTTTTCTTTAACGTCACACTATACTATTTCAAAACATTTTATCACTAATGGTGACATTTACAACTTGTATGATAAAACGTTTCGTGAAATATAAATATTTTTACACATTTTACGACGCTATATATGTGCTCGGGTAGGCATGATGATTAAAGAACTTTGCTGTCATTTTTTATTTACTTTCCTTGAAATATAACACACATAAATGTATATTAAATGAAAAATAATATGCCAACAAAACTTACTGTGTATACATCTTTGACGTATATTATGTAACGTAGAATTTTATATGGCTTATATCCATCATTTAACGAATCATAACATTAATTTAGAACAAATTTTAACGCTGAGATCTGATATTGACTTAAAATTTAAATTTGACAGATGTGTGATTATCTTAAAAAAAAAGATATTGTTTTATTTTAATTTGAAAATTCCAAAATTTAAAAGGACGACATTACAACAGAACAATGGGAGAAATTCGTTTAGTTTTTCGTTACTGGCCTAAATTTTTAATTACATAGTTTTATTTTTCACAAATGGGACTACCTGAGCCATTAAGTTATCGTCACATATAATGACTTCAATTTTACCTAAAATAAAAACAGTCACTTATCACCATTAATTAAATAATTATTTCCTTGATGGCCGAACAAAAAATCACGCGTTGTTAAAAAGTAAAAACACAGTGTCTTTCATTTGATTTCTTATATAGATACAGTATTTTCACTTGGGTAATTAGGTAATCTTATTGGGCAGGTCTAATATCACAGGCTTGAGAAACGTATCTTCATAAAGATCGACATTTTGTATTTATATGAATGTCATTAATATTCAATGTCCCGAGTATTCGGATGACAACCGATCCTCAAACAAATATTATTGGAATAAATCTTCACACTGTGTGCGATGGATATTTTCAAATAATGTTATAATTATTATTTAATAATAAATTACTCGCTCGTGCGTAGCCACGGTTTGCCGACCCCTTGCCAAGCCCAAGAAGCGACTAGCTCTGGTGTCCACCGCATGATCTTTTAAAACGCTTTTTAAATACGTTTATCATCGAATCGTTTTTCCACATGATAATTTTAAATATTACTCGAAAGAACCCTTTTTCATTTCTGCATAAATTTAAATTTGTATTATTATAGTACAAGATTTTTATGCAGCATACAAACTCTTTCAATTCAATATTAATGAAGAGTTATTATTTATACAATGGCATTTGTAAAATAATTACGGAAAATTTTTCTTAAAAATATCATGAAAAAATCTTCTAAACACAAACCACGCTTATATTTATTATTGATATAGAAAGCTTCTCATATTTATTCGAGAAAATACCGCATTTTTCAAAATTTTATTTATGCAGTTTTAAGTTGAAGCATCTAGTAATATGTGGTTTTTTATTCGATTGGCCATTCTGAATATCCAAAATAGCGTCATGTATGTTTACGAAATTCAATTTATTAGCACCGACTTTTGTATATGAATGATTGCATTTACGGAACGTGATCAGTTCTTTTATACGTCCGCTCCAAAATATGGGGAGCATACGAATCTCTATAGTTTGATGACTCATCTTTAAAAAAATCATGATAAGTAACATCACTCTATTTCGATTAATTGATTAATATTAATAATCCCTAATATGATTCCTACGAATTTTTCATAAAATTTTCTAATTAGTTCTCTAATAATTGCATTATTATTGTAATATGACCCAAAAGTCACCGTATTATAACAAGAGTTTCAGCAAATGGGTGCTATTTTCTTTTTTTTTATTTCTTCCCATATTCTAATGATAATTTTTTGGGTTTATTTTCACATAAAAAAACTTTGACGTTCAAATTTACAAAAAAAAAATTCTCATTACATATGCCTCAGTTGAATGCTTTCAATCTGTACAACTTAGAGCTTACGCATTAAATTTCAATATGTTTTTTACATTCCTATATTAGAAAAAAATAATTAGCGATTACTAGAAGTTATGAGTCTGGATTGCAAAACGAAATTCAGAATTCGTCGAAATTCTAATTCCGATTTTTTTTATTTTCTCAAAATTTGGAATCCCTAGTTATGAGTAGACAATGTGGCTATCCGACAAAGCCACGTTCGGCAATATATTACCAGAGGTCATGGGCATGTATCAAAATGCTTCAATAATCCACAATTATCTGCACGGAACTACAAAATATGCAATCAATATTATCAAATCTACAGAAAACACAACAACGTTTTTCTCGGTCAAACGATTAAGTAGCTAATCTACAGAGAAATAATATTTTTTACCATTAGCATTATGGGATCGGTGGAATATTAGTGAGCGTGCGGATTTTAGTGCTGGAGTTTACGGGTTCAAATCTCTTAATGGCATAAGATTACTTAATTCAAAGATCCAGAACTGATATACATCTTTCCATTTCGACATCATAACTACGGTCTACTAGTACTCCATCTTCCCTCAGGTTGAAAATGGTCAGAATCTTCCACTCTATTTTCTCCGTTCAAACGCGCGTGCTTTGATGCCAGAAGGTACGATTTCAAGTTCTACAGCAACTACAAGTTTAATTTTAATTTGAAGAACCGAATGACCAATGGGTTGCGTTGATGACAAATTAGTGTGGAAAAAAATTGTCAATGTATATTATCATACAACGAAAATTCTTTAACTTAATTTCTGGAGTAGACAATCTTCACACTGAGTAGATTAATATAATATACTCGTAACTACTTCATTTGTGGAGCGAACATAGTAAAAAATGTATCTGTGAAGAAAATATGTCATGCTGGCAGGTGATGTTTCTCACCCATTTAGAAACAGCAAGAAGGGATGCCAATCTAAACAGTGGCCAACATTTTTTTAAATTCCATACTATTGCAATTCTGTCGTCACTGCGTCAAATGTTGTACGATGTTTCTATATATTTTTAATTGTTATTGTTATTCCACGCTTGAATATGTTTCTAATCGTTCTAAAGACTTATGTCAAAACACAGTCACAAAACAAGATTTTGAAATTAGAGAACCGAAATGGTAAATTTCGTCGTGAACTGTTGCTTTATCGAAGAAAGAGACTAAGCATAACATTTAATTATCTTACAATATCACTGATTTGTATTTCCATCCGTGGTGACACACCATGAAAGTGTGCAAAGTAATCCATAAATATCACTATTAGGTCTTGGTGTTTGAATAGTGCGTGTCAAAATTATCGGTGTTAGTTCACGCTGTGCGTGCATGGCCATCATTATAAACCCACTCAGAACAGTCAAAACACAAAGAAAAACTTTAAACAAAGTTTTTCTCCAGAATATTTTCTTGGTTTGAAAATTTATAAATAGCTTTGTCTATTATATTGCCCCAGAAAGCATCTAAGCCAAACGCGAAATAACGATGTATACTTAAACATATTAGTATATACTAAATAGTATCAGCAGCTTTTAACCTTTTTGGACTTACCAGCATACAACACGACAAAAAACATTTATTAATATTACATCATAATATAATTATATACTATAATTTTAGGACAGCGATCTCTTTCTTTTATCTCATCCTTTAATAAAGCGGCAGTTCAAAATTAGCTTTACCATTATTTTATAATGTTCTCAGATGGATTGGAAACATTATCCGCCAGCATAATAAACTCAAATTGCATGTTTTTACCCCTCAACCACTGTGACAATACTCAACACGGGATAATGATATGGAAATAAGTAATAATACTACAGTCAAGCCTCTTTTTATGCGCTCTTTTTTTGGGCGATTTTTTGCAAACAATATAACTGATAAATTTTCAGAATATTTTTTATGCGGTCCATATCCCCCCGCACAAAAACAGATTCGAGTTCGTCCATTTTTTCACTGTATGTGTATTTATAGTCAATTGAATTAGAAATCATTCTCTTAAACTTTCTAATATCTTTAGAACAAATAACATGTCTCGTGTCAATTTTACATCAGGTGTAAATTAAATTAACAAAATATTGACCTAAGATAACACTTGAAATATGAAGTACAATCAAAATGAGAATGTCTTTATATCTGCATACTTAGACCAGAATTTAAAAAATACCGCACACATTTGGGTGAATACAAGATTTACAAGTATGTACTTTTAATATCAGAAACAGCTTCTGCAATAATTGTTACACTATAATTTCGTTCGAAAATACGCAATCAACACTCGGGCTATTTTTTATCACAACTTATCTTCGCAAATATTCGTGGGAAGGAGCAGACACTTCAAGCCGTAATTATTACGCAAAGTGGACACATAATTAGAAATCATTATGAATAACAGTTTGTGTAGTAACCATAGAAACATTAATATTAAGACATGTGTGTAAAATTTACTTATATTCTATTTATTCATTAATAAACGGTTTATTATCCAAAATAATTAATATGAGTTCAGATGAGAAAAGAATATCGATTTATTCTTGAAATTGTAGGTAGCTAACTATTAATGTAATAATTTTAAATCAAAAATTAACTTTTTCGCCATAGACCTACCAGTTAAATATAATTAATAAGCAAACAAAACATCTCTTAAATTATTCAATTAAAGATCTAAATTACCAATAAAAAAACTGTGTACCAAACTACAGTTAAGGTTTAAAAATTGCATGGTATCGATTTTTTCAACTTTCTTTTAATCTCTATACATTCATTAAGTGTTAATAGCAACAGACAATTCGTCTGACAACCTGTTACATTAGGAACCATTAACGTTACATAGTAACCATAATATTCCGTCTGGATGTAGATATTTGAAAAATATATAAATACTCACCTGAGGGATAATGCGTTTTTTATTTGTTTAATTTTGACATTGCGCATACAATTTATATTTTATTGAATTCATTTTCATGTGAATCCTGGGCATGGACATTTTTATTACAGCCTTATATCTGTCTATATTGAGAGTTTTTTTTATGGCGAACTCTCTCTTTTTAAACCACCAATATGTCAGTTTCTATACTATAAATTAATTACTCCAGAAAAGGTACAGATTTTGTGGACGTTCGATCAACAATATTGCAAAGGGCAACATTGTATGAATTTATACAAAGAATAATATTTAACAATTTCATACAAAAAAGTCAGAAATGTGACATCTTCTTTACACTATGATGAATCGACTTGTTTGTACTTACTCATCCATTTCTCGTTGTTTTTCAACCAGTCGAAAGTAAACTTTAAGCCGCCACTCCATATCGCTGGGCAGTGTAACGTTTTCGAGGTCATGGTGCTGTTCTTCTTCTCTGTTCTGGTCTTCTTGCAGAAAGATTTCTTCGAGTATCTTCGGATATATCGCAAATATATTGCCATCGGCCATACCACTGAGGTGGACCCATAGCTGATTCGTATCATCCGACATTGTACTATTCCTGTTTTTATAATAACAATAAACTCTTCTATTTTAATTTGGTAATATGTATTTTATTGTAATATATAGTAACATATATTTTGCATTTACTAATAAGTTTTATTATTTGTTTAAAATATCTTGGAAAAAAAATATTTTAGTTTCTTTACGCGATCACTAATTACGAAACTATGATGAAAATTTGATAACTTCAAATGAAAAAATTATCATAGCCATCAATCTATCCTATACACATCTGTCATTTATGTATTATTTTACTGTTATAAATTTAAATGATATTTATTATTTGGAGACAATTTTCACAAAGTCTATAGGAGTATTTAAATAAGTAGAATCAATTTGACTAAAAATAATATGCATTACAATAAGCGTACAGTTTTCTATAAATCCTTTCAGAAATATTTTTTAAACAATACATAAACAAAAAGTTACGAGAACGAAAAAACATTTTGAACTAACTTTTTAATTCAATCTTAAGCTTGTTGTAATAGAATAATCACGCTATTTATATTTAGTATTATGAATTTAACATAGTTCGACGGAGGGTTCCGTAAATTTGCGTTTACTAACTGTTGTTCGAATTTCCAACCCTTCCGCCGAAAAGTTTTTTAAGATACTGGCGTTGTAGAGCTCTCGCGAGTCGGTTAAATATTAACACGCATGCAACAAGTGCCCTCAACTTCTTTAGGATTCACAAAAAATGCGTGCGCATAAAAATTTGCCATGCGCGCGCAAATATCGAGGTCTTTCAAACCAACGAAACCACGTTTTTTGTGAAAAATGTCGAATTCGTACATAATATTCCATCATCATTTATCTTTTCGTTCAATATACGACAAGTGGCCTTCCTTGGTGTAATTCGTACGATTATCAGAAGAGATTATTTGTTATAAGCTTTTTTAAACATAATGTCAGTTTCCTTTGCGGATTTGAGCATAATTGACTACATTACAAACCGGTTTCCGAGTATTTATAAATTTTGAATTCTTCAAAGTTCAAAGTAGTTCCAGCACTTGATAAATAAACGAAATATAACTAAAATATACGAAAGTCGTATTTTCCCTTACACGACAACACTCCTACAGTCTCAAGTACTTAAAGTAATGAAAACTCAAATGAACTCAGACAAATCTTTATTATAATCGCTAAATACAAGCACTAGTTTCCTTCACCTTCATCTATCTAGCATGAGTGTCTAACAGTATCCACCATAACTCTCGTAAAATTCTCTCCAACCATTCTCAATTATAATTTATGAGGTCTTTGGAAAAAAGCAGCAGTTTTTATAATCTAAAACGATCGCAAATTAATAAAAATGTTTTATTACCTTTTTAGAGGTACAACTTATGAAAAAAGTAATGTTGAATGTTCTCATTAACATTATCTCACTGTTTGAATATAATTTACATCATTCTGTGAAATCATTTTTGAAGTACATCCATTTTACTATCACTCGTTTCCCACTATGGATAACTCGTCCTATCACTGTATGGAACGCTATATTAAAATCGACGAAATAGAGCTCTGATTCGTCTTCTTAATAACTGCCGCCTTCTTTCCAACTTGATTTTAATTCCTCAAAAATGTAGATTTTAAAGCATTATTTACTTAATTTTATTTAACTACCTTATGCGGAATTGCCAACCCTACATGATGACATATCTAACTCATCTTTAACAAAACATGGAGACCGTGCTTCCAGAATGCCCATATTATATCCATGAATCTATGACGCCGATATAGTTAAAATAATAACTAAGAATTAATTATTAATTTTAATAGGAATAAATGTAACTGGGGATTTTTAAATTATCGTTCTCCACAGCTTCTTATCCACAAAAATGTATAATAACTGCACAAAGCTAAATCAAGTGTATCACAAGTAATGTTTTTATTACTTCCTTCAAACATTTTTTTTGTATTTAACATATCGTCGTCAACGCGAAAATATCTCCTATGTGGTCGATTTCACGAAAATGAGT
>JAGVSQ010003746.1:0-20855 GCA_022683975.1 Rhyacophila evoluta
TGTTAGTGTGAGCACTTCAATGTGTGCGCAAATGTCATGTGAGCACTTGTCATGTATGCAGTTGTCTGGTTACCCTATTTTCAATCGATAGGCTGCTAGATCATTGTACTATGGATCTCTACAAAGTGAATACTTGTATAGAAAGATTATTTTAACGAGAATCAGTTATCAGCTGATTCATCAACGTACTGTCTAGCTTATTCCTGCATATATTTGTTCAATATTGTCGGGAATTAAGCCCGTAACCTTCAGTTTCGAAATACGCGCGTTTGTCAATTAAAATTAAAAAACAATCTTATATATACATATATTTTTAATTTTTTTACATTAATAGCTTTTTGAAAATTGTAAATTTATAGCTCAGATAATATACAATGTATATTTCAATTCCTTTAAAAGATACGTATCTTTGTAGAAAACTGTTTTAATATGTTATAAATAAGAAATTTTATTGCATAAAAAAGTCAGCTGTCGAAATAGTCGCATGTAATTTGTATTATAGATAATCATATTTTAATCACAAAGCTTAAGACCCATTACGAATCCCATCACTAAGATCATCGAAGTTGCACGGTAGCTCATTAAGTAATGTTGCCATTACGCTGTCATTTTAATAATATTTCTCCACAAAATAATACATCTTTGTTAAGATCTCAAAAATATTTTGCATTAAATTTACTCATTTACGAGTTACAAAAGTTAATGTGACTGGTAACATTCTAGTGACAGTATCTCTGAGTGGATCGCATTAAAAAAGAAGCAGTAAAATTAATTTATTAAAGATGGTTACACCGGATTTTTTTTTCTTGAATATTTCGTGTTATTTTTATATCCGTAGTATTCTGCACTTTCGTAATTTTCTTTGTTGTGTTTTGTGTTATTATTATTTTTTTATTGTTCAGCGTTTGAATCTGTTGCAGACAAAGAATCAGGAGTTTAATTGTTTTACTTTTAATTGAAGGTAATGAGAAAATTGTAGCTTGCGTCGGCCATGTTGAGTCTCTCGCCGTGACGACTTATCACAGCAATTAATGGCTTACCGAGTTTTGCCTAATTCCACGTCAACGAATTAATAACGGTCCTGTGGATGGTCTATGGAAACAATGACTTTTCTCATACTTGCCACTAAATAATTAATTCGTAACAAAAATGGAGTTTTTCCGCTACGTCATAATATTAAATTATAAAAAAAACGTATTACAATTTTATTTAAGCTTAACGGAAACTGAAAATATTAAAATAAATGATATAAATCAAAATAAAAGCTTGCTCAATACTGGAAAAAAGACACCTTTAATTTTTCTTTAAATGGTCTCCTCCGCTTTTGAATCTGCGATCTCCAACGCTTAATCTTATCAACCGGCCACTGGGCCGATAATTTACTCAATATGATTATAATTATCAAGACAGATCGATACAAAATGTGTAACTTGTTCAATATAAAATAATATTTTATTGGTTTTCGTACTAAATAAGAAATCTATTTACTATAAGAGGAATCATTTTATGATGTATCTCAGTATGTCGGGAGTATTAGTGAAACATTACTGTAAATAAAAATTGTATGAAATACAAATTAAAAAAGATGTAAAGCTTGAGTCAGATAATTTCGACTATAGAAAAGCACCTTTTTTAGATTTTTTTACAGAAGGCATATAAAACGTATATTTAATGATTTTGGGCCAAAGTCAAAATATTTAATAGACAAAAGTCAACGAAGACTTCTATTTTATTTGCTCATCTGATTTTAATTTTTTAAGTTATCTAGGGTAAACTGATTAAATTGATAGTCGTTTTTCCTGTTCGAAAATTTGACAAGTCATCCTTTTTCCAAACTCAAAAAGGTAAATTTAGGTGATAAGTTTGACATTTGTGGCTTACATCATTTTGATTGAACGTGAAATTTATATACTTTGTAATTATGATAAAAAAGGTATTTTGAAAAGACTGAGGGTCACGTCTTTTTTTCTTTCTACGGTAGATGTCTGCAATACCTTATGAAACGAGTAACAGTGTCGTTTGCGTTGAGAAAGGAAATAATAAGTCGTTATACTTGTAAAAGTAATGATTTTTTGTATTGTTTCTGTCTAGGTTCTTGACCTAGCGTAATTCTATTTTAAATATATTATCTTCATAAAAAACTGTCTGGGGATGTACTTGCTATATGATGATTGTCGCCGCGCCACTTGTTATGCGGTGAGCCCTACGTACAAAAATAGGAAATAACAACGTCACAATATACCCACCCGATTTGTCAAGCTTACCACTCGCCCGACTCACGAATAAAAATTCGTATTTCATGCAATCGATCATTTTAATCTAGGGCTAAAAATAATGGTCGCAGAAAAACACAAAATATGACTTAATTTTCATGAAATATTAGTTAGTGAAACATATTAATAATCGCCTTAATGGTGAATTATTAAATAAAAATATGAATTCCTCATTTTTACGTATTGTACATGTTTTATTATTACTCTAAATTCATTCTTCACGAACAAAATAAATGTTCTAAAATTCCCCGAAATCGGTAAAATATTAGGTTCAATTAATTATCAACTATTAGCTAACTCATACGACTTTTTTACCATGTTCGCTCCAAAAGAAGTTATATGAATCTCAATGGTATGAAGATAACTAAAATATTTCGGGAATGAACAATATGGATCGACCCGTTATCAAAACTTATTTTGACAGTTTATTAAAAATTATGACACATTTTTTTACCTAGAAAAAAATAGAATCACTAAGAAACTGTTTTTCCAAATGCTCTATAATAATCAGCTGAAAATAAACAGTAAATTCAAGTCGCTAATAAGTTTATTAACAATGATTTTAGCAATTTTACTTCAGGTTTTGTTGAAAGCTTCAATAACTGTTTATATTATTCCACAATACATTGGCACATTTTCAGTGTATAATTTATACTTTAATTTAAGGAAATTATTGAGGTGCTTGTTTTTTCTATGCATATAAAATCTGGTTATAGGTATATATGGTAGATTGCATTCCTTTTTTTAATCGAATTATTGTGGATACCAGATACAAAAATTCATTGATATAACACATAAATAAATATTAATTTCTTTGTTGCAAAATATAACATAATTTTTTTTACCATGCTCTCTCCTAAAGTGAAGCATATGAATCCACACAGTGTGAAGTAATCCACTCCGAAAGTGGAGTATATGGATCTTCGTAATGTGAAGACGTCTTTACAGATTATTTTTCACAAGAATTGTTTGTCAGACAATTGCTCAGCCCAATGTACATCCTATCCTGCATTTTTGGATGTATTTAAATCCTACAGATAAAGAATCAAACACGCATTACCCGGATTGATAGACGAGCACGCTAAACTCTACGCTATCGGGAAGACTACATACTAGATTATTTTTTTAATTTTTAGCGCTAAAATTATCCTACTATTATTTACATACATACGTAAATACATTATTGTATTTCATAGTAATAGTTTAGACACAAACATCAATATCAATGTCCGAAAGTTTCAACTGCTACAATATAGGGAAATCGTACAGGTTCCGTCGCCGCGAAGAATATATATGTTAGTGCTATTTTTATAAATTTAAATTTCTTTTTTTCAAATATTTTCTTTCGCTAATCCGTATATCTGCTAATTATGTCAGCCGCCTTTCGCCAAACCGGTGCGATATGAAAGCTGCGAAGTATCGGCTTGAAAGCATCGCACAATCCGGTCTCTTGAAGTCGGCCCGTCGCGCAAGATAAAGCGGTATCTATTCTATCGTCCGGGCCAAAGATAACCCCGCTTATCATCCCATCTAGATCTGCCGGCCGTTGACTGATGCGCGGCCATCATAACGACCGAAACATCGATAGCATCTACAACTGCGCCCGATTCTGCCACCGGACACTCTTACCAACATAAAAATATACATACCTACAAACTACAACTTAAAGCTGAAGTGTTACATCTATATTCTATTTCAAACGAAATAATTTAAAAAAAAACTACGTTTCCATACAGAAATCAGCTGTTTCTACTAATGTAAATTTATACATTCCTACAAGTATACAATCATTTTTGAAATCCTTACATATATTTTACGGCAAAACGCTGCCTGTGTAAAATCAATCAAATTACTCCAAATAGAAAATCGACAAAAAAAATTGTACCCATAAATATTAAGAACAAGTATTGATAAGAGTGTAGTGATGGAATTTTAAAGTAATGCTTTATATAAAAATTTCGACTGCGGAAATAACTTTTATTCAATAATCACAATGTATACAACTCAATACACATTCTAACAGAAGGATGTAGGCTGGAAATAACAAATAAGTACATAAATTTAAGTTTTAAGTTTGAAAAAAGGATGGCTTGTAAAATTTGCGACCAAGAAAAAACGATTTCACCAACCAATTTTAATTGTTTTTCTTGAACAACTTATTAAATTAATAACATATCAAGTAAATAATTACTGCGTACCTGATTTTTAATATTTGTCAGTAAATTGTTAATACAATACAGTTATATCTTCTTGTGTTTAATGATAAAATAGAAAAAATATCTGAGAATAGAAGAATAAGTAGATAATATCGCATATTCAGATCGCTTATTTTTTGTGAAAGAAAACATCTGTTTGTGGTATTTGTACCACGACAATGAATAAATAGTAATGCAAACACACCATCATCGTATAAGTGAAAAGCAGTCTTATCAAGAATCTTTAAACACACCATAAACAAGTAGGTAAATGTGGGTGTTTATCGCGGAATAATCTGAGATTTTGTTACGCGCATTTAGAATGATTGCCTACTCTTAGACCAAACCGACGTTCACGTGAAAAAAATCGGTAGGCACTCAGATGCAAGGCGCCAGATTATATTTTCGTAGACGGAGATTAAGTATATAAAGCTTTTGGACAATGCAAAAAAAGGAAAAGTCTTTTAAAACACTGCAAATTTTGTATTGTCCGCGTCAAATATTGTTTACTCGTCCAAGATTAGCCAAACTTGTCGATTTGCAATGTTTTGCCAATACTAAATGGAGATTATCTCAGAAAGGTTTTTGTTTACCTGCTAGAACTATGGTGTTTGATATCACAGTTAAGATCTTGAATCGAGGGAGATAATGTGTTGTAAAACAACATTTTTAAAGCCCGTCTATTGACTATAGGGTGATATAGCTGATAAAAATAAATGTTATGTGTGCTACTGGAACACTGACGGATTACGTTAGATGATGAACAATTTTATTTAGTTACAACTACCATTTGTCGTTACTATGTTTCAGTAATTTTGATTTCTCATAAATGATTTGATAAATAAATAACAGTGGAAGAGTAATTTATATTTTCAATTTCTCACTTAAATAAATTTAGAAATATCGTCTAAGCAATTATATATATGTCCGTGTTAACAAATGAAATTTACCATATCCGTTACATTTGTAGAGTAAAAGATCACCATACGGCACCTCTACAATTACTTGTCACTCCCCAATTACTTGGCATCATATTAGTTTAATCTAATATTTCATAAATTTTTATGAGTACATCGTGTACCTATTACTCAATCGTCTTTTGAGATGCTTGAATCACATCTATAAGCAAAATATACTAGCAGGGCCTAAGCTGTTATGGATCATCCGCAGCACGTGCTCTAGCCGATTCAAGCGTTGCTGCATGACTTTTGATGTAAAAAAGCTACACGGCTGATTTTCCAATCTCCTAGTTTTCCATGTAGTCAAACAACATAATGTTTTTAAGGATATTTTTATATTAATGATTTTTATAAAGTACTTAATTTTTTGTAATTTCTATTCGTTGGTTTGAATTTATTCAAAAGACAGGTCTTTTAAAGCTATATAAATTTCATTTTAAACTAAATGTAGGTGTGATTGCGTTTATTATTTTAGTTTAAAGTTTAGTATTGAATTATTACCATTTTGTATCTGTACACGAAATATTACTTTGCGCTTGTTATTGTAAATGCTAACTTGACGTCCTGGTCGATGACTTTGAATAACAATCAATAAAATACGAAGAACCGAACATAGAAAGAAGTATCTGAAGAATGCTGACTTGACTGAAACTGAAGCTTGTGCTTCGTCAACCGATCAGCTTACCGGATTCGAAGATTGGGAATCGTGACTCGTGAGTTCCTACTCGTGAGTGATACACAAGTATCCAGCCGGCTTGACAGGCGAAGAGTCAAATGATTCGGAGACGAGGCAAAATGAATAGAGTCTCTTGTGTATCTCGGATACTTAAGATTCTTATCAGCTCAGCTGCTCCTACAAAAGTTTAGCATTTATCAGTGCCTATTTCGTTTTTGTCTCGCTGAAATTTCCAAGTTTCATAGACAGTCTGTTATTTTATATTCCGGCTACCGCTTTTGCTGTCTAATCAAAATGATGCTCTTATTAAGAAATGAGAAATATCTCAAATTTTATTGTTACATGAAAAAGATTGTTCTTATTATTACATGATAATTATAACAAAGCAATTTAAAATACGATTCAGTGAGTGACTAAGGTTTTATTACTGGTTTTTACCATCTATTTCTTTTTGTAAATATCGTTATAAAAGATTTTAATTTCAGATTGGCTATTTTATAGAAGCTCTCACTACGTTTATTTTTATTTAATATAAACTTAATAAGCTTTTTTAAGTTTTCTATAATCTTCAACTATTTATAACAAAAAATCATTTAGAAATTGATTCTTAAACTCAAATAGTTTTTAATTTTTAAACTTCCGTAATGATCCTAAATTCCCAACCAGTAGAATTAATTATTTTAGTTTTAATGATATTTTAAAACGACATATCAGGTTGGCCTATTATTCGTATCAGCAATTTATACTATAAGTGAATTCATTTTGTGCTTCTGTTCAACTCAATATAATGTTTTGATTAACTAATAATAAAATTATGGGACAACCTCTTGATATGAGAGTGCGATGTATGTATATATTAATTAAAATTATACCGTATATTAACAGCCTAGATATAAAAAAAAAGCACAATAAATATTAACACATTACAATAAGTCTTAAACTATATTTATAAGTTTATTATATCATTATAATTTTGACAATTACTGGGCAGCAGATAGTAATATGAGTCACATAAATGAAAGCAATGGATTTTTATTACTTTTTGAAACTTCAATACTTTATTTAAATTATTATTAAATTATCAAGTATTAAATGTGTTTAAATTGCGTCAAAATTATTAGTTTATACTAATCGAGGTTTCTTCACGGCTGATAAATAACTTGATTCGAAACATTTAATTTGAATCCGACTTTCACGATTCATAAAACGCAAAACTGTTTTATCATAAATCTTATTCACCGGAAATAACAGACCACAAAATAATAATAAGACAATAACGTCTATTTTCTAATGAATGAGAGCACACCCCTTCCCTTCCGCGTACCGCCACAGACGCGTTCGTCACCGGCACAATAATATTTTCAACCAAATATCACACGACTTCAAAACTTATCTAGCTAGCTGACAATTTTTGCTTTTCTACAGAGCTGTATTTAAATATAAATAAAATAATAAATACATTTTATTACAATCAGTAAATCAATAACGTTATTTAATACTCAAGTTATTACACGGCTCTGCAAAGGATAGATTCTAACTGATTGTTTTTTTAAATTTATTTTAATAGGTTGTATAAAATATGTTAAGTCTCCTGTTGATCATCGGCGATGATGTTATACATTGAAATAAACACAGTTGGCTTAAAGTTATGGGTCAAAACAACATGTGATAATTTCACGTCGCTACTGTTTTTCGTTTGAGAGAATTTTTGTGACAGACAGATAATACACATGTACTATCTGTTTTGCAGTGTAAACCTCAGTGTTCCTTATAGAAATTTCCTGCACATTAAATATTTATATGAGATACCATATAGATTCCAACTGTGTAAAGATAACACAGAAATGGAGTAGGTAAATGGATCTCCACATTATTGAGACTTATATTGTCAGTCAATTACTCAATCTATTGGGCAGTCATTCTTGCATTTTTTTTTAATCTTGCATCTGTGGGAATCAAACACGCAACCCTCAATTTCAATACACGCAAGCTAACTTCTCAACAACTAGTAAGAGAACTATTAGTATTGGTATATAAATATTTAAAAAAAAATAGTTTTATTAAGATGCACGCTTAAATTCTAACTCGTTAGTTGAATGGATAAACATACATTTCTAATCGCTCGAAACTAATGGATGCGAATTTGAGTGACGCAACTACTTAAAAATTCTATAATACATATTTTTTTTGTATTTATATTGTCGTTACATGATTTAAATTGCCAGAAATCCATTTTAATCTTCACATTAGGAAGATCCTTTATAATACAAATACGGAACGCTAAAGGTAAAATATAAAATAAAAGATACGATCAAACGAGCTTCATATGGTAATGTATCTATATCATATTTATTATTATTTAATTAAATTGAATCAAGTCAGCTACTTCCACAGAGGAATAATTCATAGAAAATAGCGATATACATTGAAGATATACGCTTTTTGTCTCCATTAACAATTAGCGATTTCATAAAGACATTAAAAAAGCTTTTTTAAATATACAAGTTCGACTTTAAAAGCTTTTAGTTATTATTAAATTTAAGCCTACACGTTATTATTGTGTAGTACGCGTATATGTCACTATATATGATTGACCTCGCCATCAGTATGCCGTCGGTAAAATAAATATACACATAATACGTTATTCGGTGATTTATTTACGGGATATACCTAGAATTTTTTAGTAACTTAAGTTTAGTCTATATAATAAGTATATTTAAATAGTTGGATTCAGTTAGCGTTCACTTGATATTCGTGAATTTAATTATAAGTTTATCATTTAATTTATGTTGTCCATATCTTGTGGAAAGAGGATTATCAAAATTACATCTCTTATTAGCCTTGATAAGTCACAGCCAAAACAGATATCGCGAAAATTACTTAACTCGTGCAGTTAAATTTAACATAAATGTTCAACAGTTTTGAATTACAACACCAAATAAATACTAGTTTAATAAAAAAAATACCTATATATAATGGTTAGCTTTGTCGATAGCTATAGTTGTCACGTCATAATTGAAAAAAATGAAATTATTTAAAATGTTAACATAAATAAGCTTAGTATAATTGAAGTAAATAAATTTTAATTATCGGTTATGTAATCTAATTTGGTTTTTAGAAAAACATTTTATACTTTATAACTATTGAGTATTATACAATAAAATGCGTGTTTTAATGTATTATGTTTTTCTGTGTGTTTTCCATAGATAAAAAAATGTGCCTAATAAAGACTTGATATAACCATTTAATTGTAATTTTTAATATCATTAAGTAGGAAATAGACAATGTCTTATAATTCGGCCTTCTCTTAGTGTCCGCGCGTGATTCGTAGAGTCCGTCCTACACGTATATATCCGACGATCTCTGGTCCGATGTTTGTGTAAGATGGCGAGATAAGATGATGGCTGGCTTCCAGATCTCAGATGCGGCGGAGATGAGCTCGCCGAAGATTCCACCAGCGCTATCGTGATGTCCATCAGTTCATCTGTCGGCGATTTGCCGTGTCGTTCCACGCCAGAAGTTAACAACTTTTTGCTTCTCAATTAGTACTAATACATCGAGTACCTGCCACTAGTGTGTAATCTTGGGTGACAATGCCAATTAAATGATTGGTGATTTGGAGAGAATATGGATGCTACAATGAGAAACTTCCACCAAAGTACACGGACATACTCTATTTTTCTCAAATGACAGAACTACCATGCCAAAAAAGTCATTTTCTGTCTCATCGAATATTCACATTAATCTCAAATTCGCATAATATATACTATTTTATACATCAATTTATCTTACCATATACATACAAATCATAATTAAATTCAATGTAATAGATAACTATACAAATTCGCATAAATTAAAGTATCTATATCTGTAAAATTTTATGCATTGTTTTGGAACAAACAAGGATTAAATATTGGTTTGTTAGGTGTGAATTGAGTTCGTATTTCATAGTTGCAGAACGATTCTTTAATATTCAAAAATATAGTACATGATGAATACCCGATTGTTTGCACATTTGCCGGGTGAAAATAATTCATCTAGATAAATTTTTACATTAGCAATTGACATATATATTTTTAGAACGGCCAAGATATAAATAACAACTGTGAATACTTACTCTGCATGTGTATATCAAATTATGTTTTTTGTAGGATTATCTAAAGTTACAAAATTGATTTGAAATTTGGAAGAGCACGTAAATAAATGGTTTCTTATCACTTATTTTACATTGTTCGAGTAGTAGATTTAATAGTTTACATGTTTTTAATTTTCCTACTAATGACTATATTTATAGACAGAATAAAATAATAATGTAATGTTTCGTAAGACGAGGTTAATTTAAATGACTGCTTATTTTTTCCATGCAGCTACTTTTTAGTAAGTGATTTCATCCTATGAGAGAGACGTGAAATTCAAATAAAAATATTCGAAAACTCAAACGTAATCTACTATAAATTAAAATACTTGTGTTTTATATTTGTACCGTCCGAATTTAAAGTTTGAATCTTTGATGTTAAGAATTCAATTATTTTTCAAGGTAAATGTTATTTTTTTAACTAATATAGTTAGTGGTACGTATGTTTCAATAATAACAATTAAAAAATATATTTTGCTCATAGCAGTATATCATTAAATATCCCAAATAAAAAAATGCTGTCTTCCCAATGTTCAATAATTCACATTTTAAAATAAATAAAATCATTAGTTGTGTATCGAAGAATATTTTATGTATCACGAGTCTGGTTAGCATAACATAATATTATTTGTAAAATAGAAAATAACTTCAAATTGTTTTAAAATATCTCTGAGTTTGATGAGGAGACACCTTTTACTTGATTTTTATGACAATGGTTGTAAAAAAATAACGAAAAAAATATTCACCTACGTTTAAAAGATTACACCGAAACATGTCAAAAAAGACAATGTTGAGATATTTCTTCTAAGACACACGCCTCAATATGTCGCATTATCTTTTTTGGATACAGAGCATCTCATCTTATCACAATTCTAGATCGAGTAGACCACAGACACACAAAGTTTTCTTAGAATGTAATTCATAATTTCCTATCATAAATCATACAAAATGTCACAGTTTTGAGACTGTGGAACATTTATTACGAAATTATGCGAAGAATTTGAAGCTTTCGCTTATATCGCTATGGATCGCAATGAGGCCCAATCATGAAAGTAGATGCTGATTTTTTATGAATCTTAATTAAAATACTAGTAAGATAAAAGACGCCACAAAAATAATGATTTTAATTATAAATTGGTGTTTTAAAAGTATCAACATTCATAAAAAACATAATTATGAAATTTATTGGTTAGTTGCATTTATGATAAAATAGTTTTGTAAAAATAAATGAATGTCGTTTTTTAATTCCAAATTCCAAATTCAAATTCAAAAAACAATTTTTTGGAATTTTCAAGGAATTTGAGTTATCTTTCATTTAAATCATGACATGTATACATACATAAAATTCAGTATTTTAAAATAGGTGTATTTGTATAATATTGTAAACGTTTTAAAATTTTTCATCGCTTTCAATGAAGTATTCTAGATTTGTAGTATGAAATATTAAAATAGACTGTTGTTAATACGATTATAATCTCCGAAAAAATATCAATTCGTGAAGTCAAAACAGTTTAAACTTTAGATTAATAGTGTTTTATTAATAAAACACTTTAAGAATCTATGGCCAAATTACTGAATACACAGTAAGTTTCTGGTAAAAGAATGGTGAAAGCATTCATTAAAAAAATCAGAGGTAGCTTAAAAGCGCCAACCGCCGACGAGAGATCTCTTGATTATCACTCCATCTTATCTTCGAACCAGTAACGTCACCTGGCCATACTGACATACTACAATATATCTTATTTTGTGTGCAATACGAATCTTTTCCCACTTTGAGTGACTTATCTGCGTGCAAAATCTGCAAATCCCATAAAGCGACGAAAAATATTTTGGCTATAATGTATCTATTTGGACATCAACCTATGATTCACGGTAATCTGACAGGAACGTTATATTATATAATGTATTAATATTACCATAATAATGCCGAAAATTGATCTGTCATATTTTTACATTCAAAGGCCTCAGCGTTTTTTGATTTTTTTTTTGAAGTTTTAATATGAGCTTTAAATTGATTTACAATGTAAATATTTCTAGCGGTTAAAATCACAATTCATGACATTGACTATTAAGTATTAACTATTAATACTATTTTCACTTGTATATGATGTATATTAATTATTAAACTAAATTTAATATTGCCCCTCCGATAGCCGAGAAGCTAGCATTCAAGCCTTGCATCTTGGGAATGCGGGTTTGATTCTCACATTCGAGAATTTCAAAAAATCAAAAATTTCATGACTGGATACCTATTAGATTGAGCAATTGTCTGATAACCAATTCTCATGAAATATAATTTGTCACATTGCAGAGATTCTTATACTTAACTTTTGGAGCGAACATGGTGAAGAAATATAAAACATTTATAGTCTTTAAAATCACAACTCCTTCCTTCAAAAAGTGATTTCATTAAAGTGTAAAGATTACTAGTCGAAAGTCGATTAAATAGTCTTATGCAAGTGCGATATTATACTGCATGTTTACATTTTATGATTTGTAATATTTTCTGTTAAAAACTTTAATTATCAATCAGTAAGAAATCTCCGAAAAGATGTAAAATACATTTTAATTGTGTAAAAATACAAATATGTAAAAGATAACATATATGATAACTTTTGAACTATATTTTAGGCTATCAAATAAGTGTAACGGGAGAGGTTCTAAAATCTTCATCTTTATATTCTTGAGTCGAGCTTTTAAAGCACTGAATATGAAGTCAAATGTGTTTCAAGTTTCAAATGGCATCCTTTTCATATCGTTGTTATGACGATAATCGTTACAGGGCATATTTCCTCCAACACGTGTCCGTTAAGTACGAGCTTTGGATGATATTATTATTGTTCAGTGAGAACACCGCGCCTTATCTGATCTGTGATTTTTCAAATCTTCACCCAGATAGCAGCGATAAGGTTCAAGATGTCCATCTATTGTAACACTCTGCGGCTGTTCTGGACGTTAAAAGATGAACTTAATACCATGTAACCGTGTTAAAGCATTTATATGAATTATTATATAAAGGTATACAAACCCTATTGTATATTTGACAAGACCATTCTCAAGTCCATTACTGGATTGCACCGTATATTTGGAATGCAAAATATTAAAAAATATTCATAAATAAAATAAGGAAAAATCTAAAAAAATAGAAATATATCGAGCCGTTTTCGGCAATAGGTCTTATGCGGCAATTTGGCAATATTTTTTTTTTATTAAATCAGTTCAAAATAGATATGCGCATGAACTGACAAAAGACCGTAAGAAATACACTAGCCGAAGTCATACTATATGCATTTTATCATATGATTTATGTTTTAAATATCGTCGAAAAATCGACGAAACAAAACATCGTAAGCGTCATATATTATAGTTTTACGCTTACTATCTTTTGTCGAAAACAGCTCGATATGTAAAAGATAAAATCGTGTTTTAAAATAACACGGCTTTAACAATTACATTGAGTTTTTAGTTCGGATAATTATTTGGAATACAATTTTCTACTAAAGATATTTTTTAAATGATTTTGAGCCATTTTTCCATTTAATTAAGATTTTTTCTCTTAGAATCTCTGTTTTTGGATTTACAATTTTTTAAATGTGTGGTATTATAAATTATTTAAAGTTTTTATTCTATTTGAGGCAGGTTGGTAACTATAGAATTTTGTAAGTTTTACATGGAGGATTTAAAATTTAAAATCTTAAATTACAACTGTCATGCGTTAATATAATATCAATGTTAATATAACTGACAATAATGAATGAAAAATACAACAGTTTTTTATAGATTACTTGCATAAGGATAGATAGCTTAGTATTAAAAAAAAAATAGTTTTCATTTTAATAGAACGGTTAAAAACGAATATGAACCTTTAAAATCCAATCTATTCTAAATGACACAAAACAAATGACAAGATAATTTTTAATCACAAATTTTGTTTAAAAAATGGAAAAATAATAATGGCATTGTTTTTAACAACAACGGTTTTGATTCAACGGATTTTATAACAAATTGTTACATAACTTCTGATGCATTAATGATTCTGAAGAAATTCGTAAAATGATGGACTAATTCCGACTGTCTCGCTTCTTTAGATCGGTCGAATCGATAAATCTGTCGATGTACAAGGCGTACGACTTTATTATTTGGTGCATTGTGAACCACTCTGGACGAACACAACCACCTGGACAAAGGATATAAAAAGCACCACCTTTTATAAAGCATTTCTTATTTTTACACTATAGTTCTGCGAACACATTACTTATATACTGATGCTGTGCCAGTTTTTATAATTGCATAATTTCTACATTTCCACACGTTATCCATAGATTTTTTTGTCTAATAGTCTAAAATCAATCTATTTTACACACTATACCAAATAATAATTTATAAATTATGTGTTGAAGAATAGTTTATTTATTAAATAAATTATTAGTGATATATTGTAAGTAGTCAAATTTAAGCAGATCTTTTTTGTACTAATATAAAGATTTAATTATTTTTTTAGTAGCAAAATATTTATTTGTACTGCAAAATACTTGTATCAAGTCGCTATTTTTAAATGTTTTTGATTAAATATTTTCACATATGGAAGTTTACCAGTTTTAAATAATTCAGAATTTGAAATCAATTTCCATCAAGCACCATCAGTCGAAAATATTAATTAATTAAATATATTGGATTTAAAAAGATAATGTCGCTTGCGCGGCTGAATTGATGAGCGCGTGGATTTTGACACTCAAGGTCGCTTTATTAAATGAACCCGTTCCTGCATAAATGAATAGTATATTGAACGATTGGCTGGTGATCAATTCTTGTAAAAAATAACTCGTGGCTTATTTTTGGATAATATTTTAATAATATATCAATTATAATTATTTCTAAAGCTCCTTTATCCATTGTTTTATACGTTAAAATAAGAAAGTGTACGAGTATAACATAAAAACTTGACTTCAATCGTTCTTCCAACTGAATATTTATTTGACTTAATATGTCAAAATTATATTTACAGAAAATGAAAATACTTTCAGTTAACATTTGACCGAATTCATTTTTCTGTTACAGAGGACGTGTAACGATCTTTTTAGCACATTTCAAGATACAATGTACCATTTTCACCTTTTGTTTTCCGGCGAATCCCGCCAATTCGGCAAACCGGAAACGACAAAAGCGCGGGAACGGCAAAATACGAAACGATAAAAAATAACACCATCGCCGGAAATGCGTGCGCAATTCCAACAAAGACGTGGGGTGCAGTAAAATCTCTTCATTTGCTTTATACATTGTATCAGAATGATTTCAACGATTTGCAAACATTCACAAATGATTCATATTTTAATTTTACTAAGCTAGTGAGATATTATAATCACGAATCACTTATATCCACCAATTTATAAGACGTTTTAAATTGACCGGATGAAATTAAATATTAAGTAAAAAAATACCACAAGAATAGCAGATGTGGAAATTGCACCAGTATTTTCGGACACGAGACTTGCACGCCAACCGCTAGGCTACCGGAAAGATGAATTCAAAATTATATATAATATAAAGATATAGCACTATATTAATTCTAGAGTTATGTATACATCAGAGCGATTTTAAAAATGATTCAGAAATCTGATTTTTTTAAGATCTGTGAAAAGCTTGCGACAGTTAATATTGTTTTGTTAGAAATATCCGCCCTTGAACTAAGTATACATTATTAAATTGCTGCATAGATTTTTGTAGATGAGAGGAACCATTCAATGATGCAGTGTATAAAAAAGCACTTTAGTATAATAGGCAGTACGAAATGAATCTTTGCGAATGGTTCTAAAACTTTGATTGACAACACATTTTTTTTACTGTTGGATATTATTCAATTGTATTAATGGAAACACTAAAATGTAAATAATGATATATTATAAAGCTTTCAAACTAGTTCAGTTGTGGTATTTTAGAAATAAGTAACATGTATTTATTAAGTTACGATGATATAATTATGAATTATAACAAACAGTTCGACAAATATTCAGAGTTCTATTATTATTATTTTTATTATTTTGATAATGTATAATGTGCTCTTAATTCGTGTGAATTTCGTGTTATAAAGTTGCAAACTATAACGGAAAATAAAATATTATAGCATTACTGCCCACAAAACGCAATTTATATGCCATTTTTGTACAAGTAATCGATAAAAATACAGATTTTTAAATGCCTAAAGCTTTTAAATTGATGCATTTTGCAATTTATAACTTTTAGGGCGTAAATTGTCAATATTATTCCAAATATTTGAATTTTACTGCTTTTAATCAGATGTGTATTCGTATGCACTTAATCATTTATAATATTGTACGTATTTAGTTTATATTTTACTGTAAATATTTTTTTTTTATGTATTAAAGTATTTGTAAAAATTTGTAAAAAAAGCTTAGTTGACAATACTTGCTTTCTTCTACACTCGCTTACGCGGTACAAAATGTATACGTATACAAAAAGCGCATTGGGCAATTTGCAATAAAAGCTTTAGTCAGAAATAAAAGTGAAACTTAAGACAGACAAAAAGAAAACTGTCGTCGGCAAGGACCATTTTTACAAACAATGTTTTCTCTTCTATCGATTACATTTGAAGATTTTAACGTATCAAATTGTTGTGACTGCTGAGCAATGATGTATAAGGGTGACACAAAAGTATGAACTTAAATAAAAAACATCAAACGAATTTCCAAAGAATATTGACATTAAATCAAAATTGCAGTATATTTTGTAGTACAAAAATATATTTATAACACTTTTGAAAATTATTATACATTATATAAATTAGTAATAAAGTTGTAAAATATGTAGACTTTCACTACTGAAAAGTTTTCTTCCATGACCAAAACACATTTTTTTAAAAAATACCCATAAATATCAAAATTTAGATTTAGAATAAAAATGTAGAAAAATTATGACTATATATTTGATGAATAAATCGTTTGAACTTTCTCTTCAGATGTCATTGAGGAGATTCATATAAGTCTACATTAATCGAAGTGAATAATACATTGTGTTATGTTATTTTCATAAATTAATTTTAATTGTTTCTTAAATATATAGGTTGTAAGAACTTTTAATATTGCTGTATAGCTATAAGTTATTTCAACAAAAGTATTGTTACTATGAATACAATTTCAAAGTTTGCCTCCAATGAAAAATAACATTGTGCAAACAAGCCGATACTTAATCTGAAAGCATATAAAGTGTTTATTTAGAAGTACCAACCCCTGTACTCTCAAGATTCAGGCAATAAAAGAATCGCTTCCTTTGAGTAAAACATACATGCGTATTAGCTTACCTATACGATTACTAAAGAAAACAGTGGTTCTTAAAATGGGCAACTAATTAAATAATTAAAAATTATGATTTATATGTTATATTTATTATTCTGTATATCATTCGCTAGATAATACTTTCTGGAAGACAGTATGACTAAAATAATATTTTTATACGTTTATATAACTATGACAGTGTATTTTGGTGGATGAGTGTATAAGATAAACATTTGTAAATCATTAGAAGACCGTAAATTCATGATAAACTATCACTTTTCATATGATTTTAATTACAAAATGTGCCTGTTTTATATATTAAACAATTGGCTAGTATTTTTTTTATCAGTAAATATTACATTTCAGATTTGGTTCATATTATTAGATTGGAAATCGATGTGTATTCATTGTTTTCTTTCAATAATATTTAGATAGATAAAAAGTATTTTAAATAATTTCTAATAAAATATTATTGTTGCATTTCTGTTCTTGACGTTTCGAGCAGAGAAGCTTAAATGTTTAAAAAATATTCCTCCTGTCGCATTATCAGACAAAACGGATTAGGCATTCTACAACCTAGGAAGGGAAAGTCACAAATAAAATCTCCCGTGGCTAACCGAGTAATATAATAAGCTTCCAACAATGATGCCTCAAAGCCCCCACAAATCGGGGGAATGCTTCATTCAATTGCCATTTCAAAACCTTATATCAGATTAAAAATAAGTTTCACCATAAACCTATAATAGGTTAATGTATTTGATTTATTTTTGAGTTTTTATTGACTTGCCTATTTTTTATTTTTATTGCACATATTTTTAACAGCAATAAAATTTAAGAAACTATAGAAAAGAACTATTTAGATTACATTCATTGCTGTATTTTTTATAATGAGCATATTGATAAGTTGTTATTTCAATTATCGAAAAGCTCTCTCAAGCTTTTATTATAAAGTGTGTTCTTCATTATTTCAGTCAATATTTTAGAAAAGTATTGATTTTATTTTTATATTTAAGTATATCGAATTCGGATAACATTAAAAACTAAGGGAAATTAATCGACGTTGCCATTAAATTATTTATTTAAAATGCATTCCTTACATAATTACGCTTATGTAATTAGTGATCATTGTAATCAAATTTATATGGATTTTTAATATCAGATGGACATAATTATAATACGTGTATTGAGTAATATAATACATATATAGATGAATATATTGATTAAATGCATTGCATTTTTTATTAAACGGCATGTCCTGATGGCGCTTATTTCTACGGACTATTTTGGAAACGTAAAAATTCAGCATATTTATGTATTTATAACAGAGATTTTCAACGGAAAATTAAACACTAGAATTGGTATACAATCGAATGAATAACATCTTATGATGCTCCATGTTGTAAATATTAGATCAGTAGTTTATGATTTTAAATACAACAAATATAAATATTTAGATTATTTAAAAAATATTATTTATTGATATGAAGTTATGTCGTACATCGTGTATCTCAAGTCATACCGACTCTAGTAATATGATTTACAGTAGTAGTGACATAATCGCATCAATGATATTAGTTAAATGAAATGTTGTTCAAAATAGTTCGGTGTATTGTGGATTTAAAATGTATTGTATACATTATATATATAGTAATTTTGAGTATTAAGTGGATTAGAAATTAGCCGTCTACCATGGAGTAGTGGTGAGCGTCTGCGTGTCTAATCCATGAGTCGTTGATATTGTTAATGTACAAACTAAAAAAGGAAAAAAATGCACTTACATTATGTAGTTTGTAATAGAGTCCGCACGCATTGCAGACTGGTTCGCCGTTCTGGTTGCGTCGCCACAAAGTGGTCGTCGTCGTCTTGCAGTTGGCGCAAGAGGTCCCTGCGCGCCTCGCTGCACTCTGGAGAGACTGGAAAGCAAACCAAATGTTTTACATGTAGAAGCCATCTTGCTAATTTACATACGTCTTAAATGTCGTAATTGCGATAAAGAATTTTATGTAAGCACGTCTTAACAGAATTTTTCACGAAGCGGGTTATATTGTATTACTTAAACATAAGTAAAAAAGCAACACATTAAAATAAAATTTCACAAAAATTAACGTGAAATATTTGTTTGTATCCTTTTTTTATTCATACTACATTAAATGCCTTGATTTAACTGTAATCTTACGTATATTTCTACATTTTAGCATATTGAAGAAAAATAATAAATCGTAGAATATATTATTTACAATAATATTAGGCAATAATTATAATAACAGAAGGCGAAATTGGTTCTAAATTATTATATAAAATACTAAAATCAACTATGATAAAACAGTAAATATTATATGATTACATAATATGTAATATTACTATAGTTATATTTGTACTATCTTTACACTAATCATTGTAAAACAATAGTTAACTAAAATGAAAACATAAAATATTTTATTTACATCAAAGTATTTTCAGTAAGTTTTCTTTTTTAATATAAACAACATCTCAACGTGTGTAAAATACGTTGTCGTGCTTTTCTAATAAACAAATACTCGATGGTTGAAGTTAGACTGGATTTAATATTATTACTGTGAATATATATTAAAGGCTTCATCCCACAGTACTCTGTGCCAAAATGTCAATTTTATTCATATCAATTGTGACAAAAATGTCAGACTTATCCATATCAAAAGGTATTTAAAGTAACCAGCATACATATCTCAGTTCAAAAGTTAATACATACTCGTAATATTATAATAGTACGTGCGCCTGTCTTTCCTGTCAGGTTCAATCAATTAATTACAATTTCAAAACATAAGAACGTCTGGCACAAAAATAAAAGAGTGATGATATCCACCGCAAGAGGGAGACAGATGAAGAAAGTATTTTATAAATAAAAAATGTACCCTAACAAATAAGCATTCAATAACAAAACTACTTCAGATCACCTGACATCTTTGCTGTCGTTTTTTATAACATTTTAAAACCTCATCAATAATGATATACCTGGATACAATATCTACGCGGTGTTTAAGAAGTTATTATATCTAAAGACTAAGACTTTCGGTGTGTTCTTTTATTTTTGTAATTAACACACAAATTAACAGAGGAAATCGGTCTTATCATATTTATTTTAATTTATTTACTACATTTATTCAAAACAAATAAACTTGTATTGTTGATTAAAACGATAACTTTCTAAGACCATAAATAAATAAATTTTATTATCTTCACGCAGCATTTTCACTGAATTGAATTTGCGGATTGTATAAATTATTTAGTATCAGATTTTAAGCTCTCAGATCTTTTTTATTTATTGTATTATTATTATTTATCATTTTTG
>JAGVSQ010003747.1:0-20850 GCA_022683975.1 Rhyacophila evoluta
GAGTGGATATCTTCACAATGTGTAGATCCATATGCTCCAAGTTGGGAGCAAACATGGTATATATATATATATATTAAATAACAAATTTAAGCGCAAATTTTAATAACATGTATAAGAAACGATACGTAAAAAATATTTTTGTTCAATCATATTTGCCGTGTTTTTATTTTAACGATTAGTTTTGTTATAAGAGACACGTGGATGGTGAAAATTTTGACGCAAAATATAGATACACAATAACGATTCTGTATTTATGTCTCCCCGGTATCTGAGAGGTTGACGTGCGGGTTTTGAGGCCGGAGATTTCGTGTTCGATTCCAATAACTGCCAGATTAAAAAAATATAGATTGTGGAAAAAACACACGTATAGTTTACTTTTGGAGTGGACATCTTTACAGTGTGTATATCCCATATGCTTCACTTAAAAATAAATATTTTTTGTATGCGTTTTAAAATGCATTATAAACAAAAATAATAACAAAGGAATGTATTTGTAAATTTGAGCTCCGTTTTTTAATACGAGGCGCATCTACAAAGTAAAATTTCCACTAGTGGCATAGTTAGCAAACCTCATATTGCGCGAAGTGACTGCGCGTACGTTATAGAACAATGACGTAGCATAGTCCAGGCACTAATGGTACTTCACGCGTTCTCACAGTATCATCGTTGCAGCTGTTGAAGATGGAGACTCTTATTCCAGCTTCCGTCGACTTTGAAGTGTGGACAGAGGATAACGCCGATCGAAATTCATCGTCAGCTGACGCAGACATTTTCAGCAGGCACGATAACACTAGGCCACACACGGTCCGACTAGACAGCAAGTCTGCAGTAGTTCAGCTGGGAGGTCTTTAATCATCCAACCTACAGCCCGGACCTCGTTCCCAGTGATTTCCATTTTTTCATACACCCCAAAAAATTCCTGTACGATCAGGATCAGGAATGACAGAGAGGAGGAGATCGTTGTCACACTGTGGTTTCAATTCTAGACGCCAGACTTCTATGTATTCAAAAGTTAGTCCCACGGTATAAAAAATGCCTCAATTCCGGTAGCAAATATTATATATTGAAAAATAGCTGAACACTTTGTATCTGTATAATAAACATATCCATGAAATTGTGTTTTGTTTATGTAAACCGTCCAAAGGAAATTTACCTTGTGAATGCACCTCGTAAATAAAGTTTTTTTTTATTAATTGCGTCAACGTAAGTGACTAATGTTATAGCAGAGTAACATCGATATTCCAATCGAAATCTTAGGTTTACTAAAATCACAAGTATGTAATTAAATTTTTTTATACTCCCATACATATATGTGCAGTCTATTATATACAGATACAAAACAAATGAATATAACCCACAATGTTCAATTTAATGTAATTCTAGAGCATATACTACAGCTCATACTCGTATTAAAAAAACTGACCAACACAGACCTCGAAATGCAAATGGGGTCGGACGATGATGTACGAGTAAATGAAGACGGAAATACAGCCGTTCCAGATTCGGCAATTAATATTATGAATACATACTCGTATAAACTTTATATTTATTGAAATATCCAGAAAAAGGTATACTTTCACATTTGATAATTTCGCGAGGAAAATTAAACCGGAACATATTATTAAGTTCAATTAAAATAAATCTATTTAAGCCCAAGAGAAATGAGCAATTAAATTTTATTTATATTTTAGCCTACTAGCTGTCGGAGAGTTATTATTCGATACCGACTGCTTTTATCGTGTCCACACCAAAAATAAAGCATATTTCCAGTCCTGCATTTTCTTTTTTCAAAATCCCTTGCAACTAATTTGAAGCGCCCAAATTTGATTATTTACCCGCCGACCACCTGCGAAATTATAAATATATCATCGACTTTGACCAAAATTTCTATTCGTTGATGATTTATATTCTGTTCGGCAATATACAATTGCATGTTCGTAGTCAGTCAGTATAGAAAGTAAAGTAAAAAAATTGAATACTAAAGAATAAATAAGAAATTAATGTGTTATAAATAAATTGCCAATTGAGAATCAACTAACTAAAACATTTTTAATCGCTTTTAGGTTATCTTGTTCCTTGCCAACCGATCATTACATTAATTAGGTTAAAATCAATTCACTTACTTACAACCAATTAAAGGCGTGATCTTTCTTTACACAACATTACAAGTTCACCGCTTTATGAAAATGTCAATTTCGAGCGCTGCTCACCAGTTAGTTCGTTCGATCCAATCAACTCCGACGTGCACTCCAAATCACATTTCGTGAAAGGACAATGCATGATTAGTATTAGTATGGGTATTCCCGGCACAGACATGCTCTTAATTATTATCGTATCAATCCGTGGAACTGATGAGTAATTATATAAAGGTTTGTGATTGTACTTTGTGGTAATATGTGAGTAAACTGTTAGCATACATCCTTAATACATAATAATAAGTCTAAAAGAATAAAAAGTCTCAATCGAACTTTTATGTTTATGGCATATTTAAGAGCTTTTACGTCTGTTATGGTTCCTCTTATTTTCGTGCGAGAGCTTTACATACAAAAAAAAAACAATTCCATATATTGTAGCAAATAAAGAAATATTGTGGGTTGGTCATGCATTACCAGAAAAACGCCGAATATATTGAAAAGAAAAATCTATCTCATATTTCACAAAGCGGTGCTCTAGTTTTTTTTTATTTGGGAGAGGGTTTTTGTAGTCGAAAAACATATTGAATATTCGATCCAATGAAAATTTTTATTCACAATTTATCGAGAATGAAATCGAATCAGAACGGATATTACATTTAATGTATATTAGGTGCATTAAACACTCCAACAATAGTTTTCTCTTCTATATATTTGGTATTATTAACCATGCTATTATAAATGAACTTTAAGAGTTTCTCTTATAAACTATAAAGCTGATACTAAATCAAACAATATTTTATTGTATATCTATTGAAATTCAAAATCTTCGCAGTGAAAACAATATGTTAGGCGTTCGTAAGTTGAAAAAATCGAGAGTGATTTTCAGGTGAATAATCAAAACAACGGATTAGTATAATAAATTCAAATGGATTTTGCAACGGTTGTTTAAGGTATGCTGCAATTTGATAATGTATAGTGATTTGTAGATAAGCAATACTTCTTAAGCGTAGAAATTAAAATACTTATAAAAACAAATACATTAAATATTTTCATTACGCATGTTAGCTTCAGAAATGTATTATATGAATCTCCAAGCTGTAAAGAATAAAACTTACAGATTTTATACACGAGAATCGATTGTCAGTTGACTGACAATTAATTTTGGCTTGCATCAAAACACATCCTAAAAATGTAGCATTCAAACCCGCAACTTCCATATCTGAAGCGCGCACGCAAACATCTCAGCCACTTTCATACTTTTATAATATTGGATTAATTTGTTTAACGATAATCAAATACTTTTGAAAATTAAGAAATATATATATATACACATAACAGACTTTTTGATATCTTTATTTATTAAAACTGTTAAATAGACATTTATTGAAAAAGTAGAATCTGCATAGTGTGACGCCAATTTCAGTTTTAATATACTATAATGTATATATAACGGTAATAAAATAACGTAACAGCCCTATAAAATCATATACGTGAGTTCTTTATTTGGATATAAAAAAATATATAAAATACTAATATATATATTGAAAACAAACCAAATTTAATGTGGTTACGTACACTTATTACTCCGTAAAAAAAATGTATCATCTCGATGGCATCAACACGCTAACGTAAATAAAAATTTGCTAAAATTTTAAAATACCAAATATTTAAAATTCATGTGTAGTTTCACAAATGCTATTGCATCTTTTGTATGCGTAACTGTCTTTACGTTTATTAAAAATGGTTATTTGATATAGAATTCGCTATTTTTTTTTTCAATTGTAGGACCATCCCGTTATTTTAAAAATCGAATAATCTGAAAAGCCTGATAGGGATTTCACATTTTAATTTTATAGTATTTTGTTGATGTCTTCATTTCACAAAACGTACAATATCTCCGATATCTAGAATATTTGTTATATTAATTAGTATTTTCTTGATAAAACTTTGTAAATAGTATACTAAGTAGATTAAAAAAATATTTTGTACATGTTAATTAATTAAGTGAGTTTAATAATAGCTATTGGTTGTGGTACGATAGGCAAACTCATCGCACTATATATAACTAAACAATATTATTATGACTTCGTAAAATAAATTATTCCACGTACGCATTTTGATTTCTTAAAACCTTAAATACCTAAGACGAAAATAGCTGGTATAAATCCTTTATTATTCACAATTTATTCCTTCGGACATTAATTGGGCTTAAGACATGAAAGAAAAGATTTTTTATTTGAAAACCGAAAGCAATTAAAACAAAAGCCTCCCTTTAACCACTCCACTGCCTTTGCAAACGTTTTTTTATAAAGCCTTCGTGGGATCTCGAGAAATATTTTTGAATATTTCCGCTATTTAGCAAAGTGTTCCCAAAGCGTGTTCTAAATTTTATGATAGATTTGATATCCGAATGTCTAACCCCAAATTAACCTAATACGACATAATTTATACTAAACAAGAAATATACGTTTATAAAAGTTATCATGAGTTTACTATAAATTTAAAGCTGTTTTTTTTTAAATACAAAAACTGAAAACATATTTTTTCATACATATTATATAATATTTTTGTTATACGAAAGTAGAAATGTCATGAACTCAAATGGAAAAGGAATAAAAAAAGGTCTCCTTTGATATTCTCCTAACAGACAAACAGTTACCAGTATTCAGTATTCTATAAGAAATGTTGATATGAACATAGATTTATGATAAAACCCTCCCTCTTTCATGGGCCATCTCAAACATAATATTCTTCAACGGGTGACCTAGATTGAAAAGTAAAATAAACCTCCGATTGATGAAGAGTATTCTTCATATTGGCAATGATAAATATCTTGAGACGTCAGTCTTTTAAATTTTGAAAACGCACCACTGTACCATACTGTCATTATCAATGTTTGCTGTTAGTAGCTATAATACTAAAAAAATATTTTTATCGAAACATCGAAAAAAAACATATTTTTTTCTTCACGAATAAATTAATCTTTATTTTACAATTCGTTTTTTAATTAAATCTTTAATATTTAAATATTAATAAACTAACCAAGAAATTTGTATAGTAGTGAAAATGTTTGAATGCTAGTAATAAACGTAGTATCGCTTTAAATCCATTCAAACGTAGACCCTCTACGACGCCATGTAGAGGAGAAGCTTTTTATAAAGCGGCATAAAATCAATATGTAAACAAATTAGAAAAACCGTCAAGTGCATCAACGAGACGACGGCGGTTTTCAGTAATCCAGTTCCTTATCGCCAGTACAGCGCAATATCCTCTGTTCCACGAGCCCGGCACGTACGAGATAATGCATACATAGTTTTATTTGGAGCTCATAGTTTTTTCTTCAAAAGTATATAATTTATTATGAAAGTTGTATTTATTTTCAAAATACGTCCCGTATACAAAATTTTTAATAACAATTCCCCACGGAATTTGCGCTGTGATCGCGGAAGCGAAAGTAATCGGTTAAGCAATTGTTTTTTTCTGTTTCAAACTCCGCAGGTATTTACAATAACTTCTTTCAGAACATAGAGAAGTGGAATAGGATGAAACCTAAAGCAATTCATCAATTACTTTCGAGTTCTTTCTTATTGAATACGCGATAATTAATAATCAACTGTTACTAAAAAAGCATCGCAGTGAAAAATTCTTCATTTTTAAGCGATATTTAGATATTTAAATAATTTGAGAATTTAACATATAAGTATTCGATATAAATACTAGGAAGACTCATTGAATTAATATCCATAAAAATATAATATATTTTCTGCTAGAAAGGTTCCTTGATCAGACTTCGTCTTTATATATCAGTATTTTAAACTACTTCGATTAAACAACTCGATGTCTGCGGTTATAACCAGATATAAAAATGTGCAAAAACAAATTTTTGAAGTATATAAATCTACTATTAACAATCATCAACTTTAATTTGATAGAATCGTTCTCATTTTTTACAATATTTATACTCTTGCAGTTTGCCATTACCTGCACTTCTACTGAACCTAATACATTCCCATGACCAGAACAGTCAGAAGACTGCAACTGACTTTGCAGGAGTATTTTTGTAATAATACACTATTTTGAATCTGCATATGAAGCGTAGGATACACCTTTTCAAGTTATTCTCTATTATTTCAATACATTTGAATATATCTTCGCTCGGTCGCTCAAAAGAGGAATAACAAGCGCCTTACGAGAGATCCAAAATAATGTGCCTATAATACCAAGAATGTGGGAGTTCATAATTGTGTATTTATTTTTCTATCGAGTAAAGTATGCTGCGGGTTCAATGTATAATTATGTTAGTCCACGCGAAAAGTAAGACTTGAAATATATAAAAGATATATTTTTACAGTCAGTAATATCTCTATATGAATTATTTTAGTATGAAAGTTAAATTAAAAATTCATAGAAGGACATTGGACTTCAGGAGTTATTAAAATATTTTACTGAAAATAAATTCTAAATATTTAAATTGTTACATTTGCAAGTATAATATTTATGTTACAAAGAGGCAGACTGATGTTCAAACTTTTGGGAGGAGGTTTAAGGTGCAATATCAAATAATGGGAGTGCTTTATCATAATTTTGAAACCAAAGCTTTATAATTAATCGTGAATGAGTGCTCTACGAAAGTTTTCAAAGAGTCTCATAACCTAACTTAACTGTTTTTAGTTAAATTTTTAACTTTCATTACTAACTAGCCCAATTTACACACAGACGACTCGATGAATAAGAAATCACTTAATCAAAATGAAATTTGCAAAAGCTAAACGCTAATATACGTCCATTATTGATGGCGTATATTTTTTTCGATCTGATTATGTACGAGCATTCGTTTAAATTTAAGATTAAAACTATTTCTTCTACTATAGTAATATTTTAAAAGACAAATTTTGGAGTGTAATAATTGGATAAAAGCGCATCTAACTAATTAAAAATAATCAAAACATACAATGAACATATATAATAATATATGTTTATGTCTGCTATCTTAAAATAAACGCGACGGAAGACTTTGTTCATAAATCAATTCTGAAACTGACAATACTAAGTGATTAATAACTGTTTTGAGGCAGTTAATCGCGTATTAATTCGATCCTATCGCAAAACAATTCGTGTTTATTATTAAACATATAAAATAATACCAAAATATGTGATTATTATTTATCATCGTGATATCTTCAAGAAAAACTATTAAGAATAGTTTTTCTTTAGGTAGTAGCCAAAATTCAAGACTTTTTTCCAGATACATAAACACAACAGTTAGAATTCTAAATATCCATTCGTTCTACAAACGACAAAGTATTTTTTGAAAAAAATATATTCAAGAAATCTTCATATATTTTAATCAGTGAATTCCAACCGGTTGCAAAGTCATCGATCAGGACAAAGGCCTCACTAAACTTTATTCATTATTCTTGATCTACGGTTTTATTGTGCTATAAGTTACAACTATGTTTATTCTTTTCATAGTGATCCTTTGGCTGTTCTAAAATGTACCATTTAGTTTACAGGCAGATAAAATCTGGCCAACAATAATGTCGTTGTCGAGTTACAATAATTATTTGGCTAAGTAACAGATTTTTTTATGTAATTATTGTCTGTATGCATATTAATTCAATGATTTTTTAACGTTTTATTAATAGTCACATACGCACATCCCTAAATAACTGTCAAAACGTGATTTCATACACTAGGAAGAAACATAATACTTCACTTTTAGATATGACAAAAAAAGTATGAAGCTAACATAATATATTATATATTTTCTCTCTTCTCTACCATTCCCTCTTGCGAGGAGCATATGGATTTACACGGTTTGAAGATGTCCATTTCAGAAATAGTGTATATAAATCTTCGTAAAGTGTAGACATGTCTTGATATATTTAAAAAAAAAAAAAATAGATTTTTTTTTAAACTGCTGGTTGGCACTCAACTGCTCAAACTATTGGAAATCCAGTCTTGTTTGTATCTTTGATTTTTTTTAATCAGCAGCTGTGCGAATCGTATCCGAAGTCTTCGGCTCATAACTTTTCTACACAATGCAATGTTTTTATAAAATACACGTGTGCTGCACAGCTGTTCACAGCAGCACACTAATAGCTGTTAGACAGACTTTTGTAACTTTAAAATATGTGTATTTAATTGTGTATTTGTATTGTATTTTAACTTTGAACGATTTAACGTAGTTTTTAGACTTAAAAAGATTGGCCATCACTGTATCATATTATACCCGTATTCGATGAAACATATATTCTAGACAAAACGTGATCGCAAAAAATCGGAGATTGTAAAAATAGAGAGTATTTATATTGAATCAGATTCTGTCCTAAAATAACACGTCGACGTATATCGATCAAGCTTTACTGGCATTCACCCATTTTATTTCATCATTTATATACTGAAGTATAAATTTATAGGATATTATTTTATACTGTTTTGTGCCGTATCAATGGAGAAACATTTCCGAGCATATGTTAATCAAATATATACACAGTCAATAAATTATATTTTTTATAATAACTATCGACATCATAAATTATATACACATCAAATTGACAAGATGATTATAACGATAAATGATTAATAACACACAGAAAAAGATGTAGAATAGTTGTTCTCTTTCATTAATAGTGATTGTGTAGAGTGATAGAGTAGTGATTAATATTGGTGTATCTTTATGACTACTGATGGTGGGCTTGAATTCTGCAGCATGTTTAGGATTCATACGATATTTTTGTACGTGAGCAATCAATCTACGGAATCGAGTAAAAGGTCTCTCGTACAACCTCTTTAGACTAAATACTGGTAAACATCTGTATATATGATTTGTATGCCCATATATTTAGAATTATAGTGAGAGTGGTAAGTTACTAGGAGCTTATATCTAAAAGAAATGCAAAAATCTGTATCTAATATAAATATTCAAAGTATATGTGCTGTGGGTTAGTGTTCGAAGTGTGGTTATTACCTTATTGCTTTTGAATGCCTTATTTATAAAAATACGAATATCATGTGAAAACATGTCTGCCCAGATTATTTTTTAACATCGAGTGTCGATAATTTTAGATACCTACACATTCCGTGAGATTAAGGTTTTGATACTTTGAGAACAGATGTCTGCGGTGGATTCTAGAAATACGGTGATACAACTTCGTTCGTAACGAGGAGATAAGAGAACGAACTATGCAGCCACTAATTACTAACATATTGAAGTTATGACGCTGGTTCGTCAACATATTGCAGATGCCTGAAAATAGTCATACTTGCCGGTTTTCTTTAGAATGTATTCGCGTGCTAAATCAATTAACACTAATCGTCAATTATTTGGTGGACAATTCACAACTAAACTTATGCCACTATAATATTATATAAATCACACAAATAATTCTGATTATTTCAGTTTTAATTAATATTTGAAAGTGAGTAATTGTTTTTTCTTATACATATCAATCAAATTACTAGTTGCAATACGTTTATGAACTTTAATTAGTTTTAAATTTAATATTTTTGTGGAACATTGCATCGTTTAGATACTCTAGATAAAGTAGATAAATACACAGTGAGAGATTCACATTTGTCAAAATTATAGGTGACATGGATCAAGATATTAATATGATATATAGTTTATAGATGTTTTTAAATGATAATAAACGTTATTTCAAAAAATGTGTACTAATTAAATGTATAATTGAAATGTTTTATCGTTGATTTTAAATGTATAGATGTTTCAACTAATCTGGTACACTATTTAATTTTAGGGGAAGAAATGTGTTTATCATGTCTCCGTGACTAAATGGATGATTTGATCAAGTTGTCTACATTGGGTTATGTGCCAAGTACAATCCATGATGTTAACGGTCGGAAAACAGCGTATTGGCACACAGTTCTTTGGCAACGTCTGAATTCATTTTATGGCGGAGATTATTATCATTTTTGAAAATCAATTTAATGAAGCCGGCACGTTGGAATAGTCGTACGACGAAAATTCAACACGAAATAATAAAATAGACTGATAATAATAAAATTTCTAGTAAAACTCACTTACAGAACAGTTTTTAAAACCTTTTAAAATATATTTCCATCGATACACTTTTATTATACTTTTATTAGTAAACGCTTAAAGTTATTCATTAGCATGATAATAGTCTTCGCGTTTACTGCCAGACAATTGAAGCTATATATTTACATTTCAAATATTGGCATAGACCGGGATACCATAATTTACTCATATAAATACGAATCCCTCCCTAAGGTTCGATGGCCTCTCCCAACCTCTCTGGCCCCGTTTGACTTGGTTAAAACTAAATTTACTACTATCACCTCCAAGACAACTCAATAAATTCTGCTTACCTGTAAATAATATATTAAGTCCCAAACGTCTCGCGAGAAAGCCCTTTCAAACACACTCCTATAAATAGAACGCATGAAAGAGCGAAATAAAGAACTACGTCAAAATCCGCTACGGTGAAGTAACTGTTTTGTCAAGTTATTTTATTTAACTGTGTGAAAGAAAATCAAAATAAAAGCTTACAGAATTGATCTTACCATAACGTTATAACGGATTTATATATTTAAAAGAGGTCTTTTTTTTATTTTTGATTGTAAATTAGATCAATATTTCGAATTGTTTAATAACTTCAAATTAGTTGGCTTTAGTATCCACGACAAAGGTTTCTCATTTTGGAGCTTTTTCATAACAAAATCCTATGCTTAATATTTAGCAAGATAGTCGACCGTTGAAAATGTGAAAATACGCAGCATTTTTAAAAATAATATAAATGGTAAAGAAAGATTTTATAAATATTATGAAAAATTTGGAAATTTAAACTTGGGTTAAATATAAAAAAGTAAGACATTTTATACGAGCGCAATTAACTTTTTTTGTTTAAAATTATTTTATAATAATATTTAAAAAGTCATAACTGAACTTATTAAATACCATTTAATAAAAGAAAGAGAAGTGAAATATTTATTTTATCATCTAGTTGATTATGAATTTTTTTTAATATACATATTGTTTTCTATGACAATAATTTCAATTTATCCAAATTTGATCATGCAGCACAGGAAATATACACGTAGGCAATCTATTATGCGTACTACAGTCTTGTATCATAATATTATTTAATTATTCTAGACCACATTGACAACAGCAGAGATTTAGGAGGTATTTTATTGATTAGATTAGTCAGTTAGCTAGAAGTTTAAAATATTGGATATCAAAAAATAAGAGACGTACATATTTCGTGAGCACATTTTAATAAAATATAGGAATCAGAGTTACGACTTTATTTATAATTGATAATTTTTACATTTATAATTTGTAGTATACATATATTTATATTGTGAATAAAATAAAAATGTGTCGATCGAATATGCACAATGTGGATTGATAATGTCAAGTTCAATTTGAAAATACTTAACACTTGAAAGCTGTATTAAAGTAACATCTCATGGGATTTACAACGAATATAAACGTTAAAGAATATACGTGACACATAATAATGATGAAACATATTGAATTTGAATGCTGAAATGTTGAAATCCTGTCGAGTAGAAGAGGCTTTCCTGTAAAGATTTTTTTTGTAGAAAATGTGATTAACATACAAATAACAACGCCCGCGCTCAACCTCCAGCTTATTTTTATTATATTATTTGAAGTACCTTATACACAAACAAAATCTATTTTTTCGGAGAATCCTATATGAAGAAAAATAAATTACTTAGTATTTAACTTTTCAATAATAAACACTCTGCGGCCCGAGGCAATGTCGGTTTTATATTTGCACGAGTGCTCCACGAGGCTGAAAATCGCGGACGCGTATATAATATAATATGAAACAATTGAAAATGTGATGCCTGTTTAATAAACAGTACTTGAAAAATCATTGAACAAAACATATCGCCTGCGGGGTAAACTAAAAATTAGTTCCATTATGTCAGCATACTACTAAATATTAAAACACGGTTTAAACCGAGAGATTTTTTTATTTCTGTCGATGAAAAAAGTGATGGTGAGATTAAATATATATAAATAATATAACTGATTTTATATAATATATAGGAAAAAGACAACAAGATAAATGCACTGGGAATGTTGGGCACACAGTTGTCATTTATAAGTGACCATGAAACGAGTGTTATTAGCAGTGGAAGAATTAAATAAATAAATACGTTTTTCGCTTATCGATTACTCGCACTATGTCAGCATCGCAAATGCAAAAAAATATATAATTCCGTAGTAATATGGAATGGGATTTACTCTACTATAACATATTATAATAAAGTATATCGAGATATATACGAGTTATTTTCTTTCTTTATGTTAAGCAAACACTGTGTACAGATTATATCGATTTTTTTGTATTATTTTAATAAAGTAATATGTTTCTAAGTAATAAATGTTGAATCAATGAATCTAATTGTAAAATCAAATAGATTCCAAAAAGAGAAGTAATTCAAAATCTTCTTTCCATTTTTGAGCTGGTACAATTTCATACCAAGATGTCGTTAGTATCTAAATATACATGTTTTGAGTTAGCTAGTAATTTTTTCAGTATTTTTTAGACGCGGGTTTTGTTCAGGGGGTTTTTATCCTATGACTAGTAAAATTCACCTAAGCTTTTTACGATCTACGTACTTACCTATTATTTAACGATGACTCACTTATAAAACGAATAAAAATATGTTTAAAGGCAGCCTCAAAGGCAGTGGTCCGTGACTTCTTTTAACATCAAATTAAACGCCATTCTTCCGTTTAACTTTAAGTACACAAGGAGAGAGAAAATATTCCCCTGCATGCTTTTGAAAGCTGCGCAAATAAAACTTTAAAGTCAATACGGAGTATAAGTAAAGGCGAAAGCCTAAGTACAATCGACTGCGATGAAAACACAAGCTGAACAATATCGTTTACCGAATTCCCGAAGGAATAGCGAGCTGTCTGAAAAATAAGCTTTGGCGATACTTTAAAATCGTTATACTCAGCAAGAAACCTTCATTTAGTCTATTATACAATAATGTAGGCAATCGCCTCATAAAAATAAAAAAAAGTAAAAGGAATTAAAGTTATATATCACTATACATACCAACTTCTGTAGCGGATTAAATTGTATAATTCGTTAAGCTTTCGAATTATTTTCTATTGTATTTTAGATAAAATATATGCATGAGCTTTTTTAATTTTTAAGAAATGGAATGGTTCACCAAATGGCGAATAAATGATACACATAAAGACGTATCGATGATTACTACAGGTCAAATCTTTAATCTCTCGTCTTACTGTACCAAAAGCTACCGTGCTGCCCCCCAAATATCCAGTTAAAAATGTAGTATTAGTATGTAAAATTAATTTTAATTAGTTATAAAAAAAAATTATGATGTATTTAAAGTCAAGTAATATAAAATAAGTGCAAGAAATACAAAAATGATGGCGGAGCAAATCTCAGACAAATATCATTTACTGACTGATGATTGCATCTAGTCACTCACAGACTCACTTTCTTCTCCTCTGAGACGCTTCTTCCGCAGTATGTAGATAGAGCCATGTATCAAACAATATTTGTTCCCTTGAGTAATTTAGTGGGCAACAAACTTACTCTTACTTATTTTTTTTAAATTGAGATTTTCCCATATTCGGTATGTTTTATAACGGCTATAAACGCCACTACTTAGTTTTTTTTCTATTTTTAGTGCTTTCTTATTGCGTACGTATAAATATTAAAATTCATTTACAAAAGAATTTATTAATTTAGACGTTTATGGCATATACTCGTATAATAACGAAAATTCACGCAGCTAGTAAGACAAGGTATTTTATCTTCATGTTGAAAACTTATCTTATATTATTTTGGTGATTAATTAATGAAGAAATTCATTTCCACATAGTATGTATTGAATACAATTTGAGTAAAAGTACATAAGCAACCTACAAACAAAAGAAGTTTTCCAAGTTCTGGTATCAAAGACGTGCGGGCGAAGAAAAGGGGAGACAGGAAGCCATCCGAATAATGTGAACGAAAGCGACTTACTGATTACCTTCTTTATGCGCAAAATCATCTAAAGGGTTGCCACACTTTTACCTACAAACACATTTCGGAAGGAATAGCATACTTTTTAACTTACGAGTTCTACCCACAAACCCATTTCAAAGAGATGATACAGCTTTTTCTTCGCAAGCTATATTAACTCTCTGGTGTACATGTATAACAAATAATAATGTATCATACTGCCGATAGCAGTATATTAATTTACATTGCAATAAAAAATTCACAAGGCAACTTACCCAGGTCCAGGACCGCCTTGTGTCAAATCAAACACTTGTCGAGGGTTTAGTAGCCATTGGAACTTCTGCAGCAGCTTGGCACCTTGGTTACCACCGCTCTTCGGATTGATAAAGACCAGAACAGGCGTGACGTTGCTCGTCGGTATAGGTTTTATTACAAACGTCTTCTGTTCGCTCTTCGAATCTCTCGGCTTCTTCTTGGAACCCGATTTCTTCTTAGGTGACTTTCTCAGCGATGACTTGAAGCTACCTCGACGAGGCAACTTCACAATCCACGACGGAGGGACTATGATCTTTGATTGGGTACCTGCATAAAAAATAGAATGAATTATTAATATTTTTTCAAGGATAAAAAAATATGCGTATTGTCGCATTACATGTAAAAATATTAAGGCACATATATTTTGAACCGACATCATGAAGAAAAAAATAAATTAGTAGTGATATTTGGATGTTTATGTATTTTACCATTCACTGAGTTTTAACGTTAACGTTTCCCAATGAGAGATTATAAAATCTGACTTTCAACCTTACTGGCTATGTCAAATTTCAATAAAGACTGTGGCAAGGAAAAAAGACGAAACCCACACACAACAAATTTTACAGTAGGCACAAAAAACGTTTATTTAATGATTTTGCGCCAAAGTCAAAATATTATATAGACACAACTTTAAGCTATGTTTAATTTACAGATCCTGATAATAATTTGATGAGCCATTTAAAAAAAAAAAATGATATGGTGAAAGTTTTTTTTCTGATCGCAAATTTCACAGGTCCACCTTTTTCAAACCTAAAAGCTAAATTTAAATACCAATTCGGCATTTGCAGCATACATACTTTTGATAGATCGTGTATTAAGTTGTATACAGCATGATTACCAAAAAAGCTATTTTGAGAAAACTGAAGGTTACGTCCTTTTCCTTTCTATTTCCGATACATTATATTTACTGGAGTATTTTGTTTATTTGATTCTTATATGTATCCAAAAGAAAGAGTGTTCTTAATAATCTTGCTTATTTCTGTGGTTTTAATCACTCTTTAATTTTTATTATTTAAGTGATTATCGTAAAACAATACGCCTAGTTCTTGAGTTACGTGATTAATTCGTGCTAAATGTTATAGCTATATCTAAAATCACGTAATTTATATGAGATGTCTATTTCATTTACAGATATAAGTAGGCAAATTAAAAAACGATGACGCGTAACTCGAGGACTATCTGTACTAGATTTTTCTTCCCAAGCCAGAATATGTTGAGCAAGCATAACATATTGAAATTGTAACAATATGGATGTATTTAATTGTGCCCTTGACTAGCACAATATTAGAGATAGTAACATATAATAGAAAATGTATATATACTCTATAAGGAATGAACAAGGATTTATTTAAATTTCAAAATAAACCGCCAAGGCAAATTAAGGTAGATTATTATAGTACTATAAATTAATATGGTTAAGTAATGATGGTAATATATTTTACGGCTAATTTGAAGAAAATTAATGGATTTAGTGAAAATATTATTCATAACAGTATTAAAGCGCATACACAAAGGAATACAATTCAAAGGCCGCATAAAAATCATTCAAAACCTTCAGCTGAATTATTATATTATTTCAGCGATTCTAAATGGAATCTGTTTCATATTTGAATGCTTTGAATTATGAACTAGTTGGACAATACGTTGCAGCTGAAAACAGCCCAAAAATTAATTTGCTCAAATAAAAGTTTGCTGTAAAATGAACCGCAGTTCTTTCTATTGTTCAATTTTTCATAATGACATGACGCAACTCCGTTTTTTTACATTTTTAAACATTTTCAGTAGAAAAAGCTTATTGGTGAGGTTTTATGGAACAAAACCGAAGCAACTTCAAAAAGAGGAATGAAATATTCACTGATATTTTTTTTATATTTTACTTAAAACTCCTTAAATTATAGCAAAGTACGCATAAGCGCCAAGGTAATGTATTTAATTCTGGACATACAATATAAACTTGCAGTGGTCAAATCAACACATAACACGTTACTTTGTATTTGGGACGTAGCTTTATAACAGTGTTGACATTTTAAACAAGTATCCTAAATCAATATCGCACAGACAATTAATTACACAACAAAATAATCAAAGCATCATGTAACAAACACTCATAACGTATACCCAACTTTGCTTAGGCAAAAGTCATTTATTCCCAGTATTTTGAAAAGTGCTATTATTAGAGAATTACAATATAAATACAACAAAATACACGTTCTGTCAAAAGAAATCAAGTCGTAATTCAGCCTTAGATTTTGAAAGGAAGACCTACTAAATTTATTTGCAGGAAAAAGGAATCGAATCCCATTCACTATTGTTCCGTGAGAGTTAGTACATTTTCGTTGAGGAGGGTCGATACCTATAACAGTAACTACGATTATGTATAATTAAAAAATATTGGGCAGCAATTCCAACATTATTTATCAAACAATTATCTATCAGTATACAGTTTATTTTGGGATCGCAAGCTTTTTCGACAACATACGGAGTAATTAAAAATAATTTACGGTACAGTCCCGTTTATACGATATAAATATAGTATGATTGTAGTACATACAGATAATCTGGAATTATGAGAGAAAAGATATTATGATAAAATTAAAAAAAAAACTTAAAATCATCAATAACCTATTGTATGTTTTTATCAGTATTAATATTTTTCTATCGAACAGATATATATAAAATATTTACGTGTAACAGTATTTTTATAACATAGAAAAAGCTGTCATAATTTGACTATTTAAAGTTCTGATTATTTCGGAAATACTGTTCGACTAAAAGTAATTAATAAAATTCAAAATAAATGAAAAAAATGTAGCATTTCCATATTGTTTATGTTACACCATTATTATTCAATCGAAACAAAACAATTATACGGAAAACAAATTTTCATTTAACAACTGCGATGTTTACTTTGTACGTGAGTATATATTATCAAAAAGTTTATTGTTTAATATAAACTACGCATGGGAAATTATTTAATTGGAGAGTTGTTTTTGGCTTTTGTATAAAATCTGACATTTTCAACAGCGTTAAATGTAATTATAATCGAATTAGTATTAAGGTCTTCCACTGGAAAACATTATTTTATTGGATATTTACAAATAAATTTTATTTCAAATTAATTGAATTCTAATTTTAGTGTGATTAGTAAGATTATTTTTTGAAAAGTATTTAAATATTTATTAAAATCTTTTCATAATATTTTTTTTACTATCTCCTCTCCGAGCGTGGAGGATATGGGTCTACAAGGTGTGAAGATATCCGTTCCGAAAATTAAGTAAATGGATCTCAACAATGTGAAGGCATCTTGACAGATTATTTTCTATGAAAATTGGTTGTCAGAAAATTACACAATCTAATGGGCATCCAGTCCTGTATTTTCATTTATTTATTAAATTCAGTCGATGTTGGAATCGAATCGCACGCATGCTAACCTCGACGCTACCGGAGAGACATAATAATTTATTAATGTATTTTATCTAAATATGCACAATCGAGGATAAAAGAACAATTGTGATGAGTACAAAAAAAAGTTTGTGAGCGAGTTGTAAAGCCCCGTGGCTCAGTAACGTGAGGTCACGTATTTGTATTCAGTGGCTGCATAAAAAAAATACAAGACAGAAGTTGAACAAACTGAGCGACTGGCTGACGTCCAATTCTTGTGATTAACAATCAATCAACATACGTCTTCGCATAGTGGAGATCTACGCGGTCCACTTAATTATAAAGATAGTACACATTCCATAGGGTTTAGTTAGTAAGAATAGGAGCAATGCACACTCTAGTTCTAGTGAATGCCAACCAATGTATTAGAAAGCTGCTCCTGGGATACTTTGAATAGTGCTTCACGTTATTTACGTTACGGTATACGCCCGCATAACGGGTGTGGATGTGTGGCGGATGGTGGAGAGGAAAGCATGTACACGTTTCCACAAATAAGTTTTAATCGATGATAATCTGTTTGATTTCGACTTATAAAATTAATTTTATGTTCCAATTTATTAAAAATAATTACTATATTCTACCCGTATTCATATGCACACTAGTATTTAATCTTTAATGATATTACGTAGAATGAATGTTTATTAATTAAAAAGAAATACTTAATATAAATTTAGGTAACAAATAAAGGCTTCATTGAAATAATTTCTTTTTGATAAATGAACAGAAATATAGTATTTACATTTACATTTTAATTCAAATTGAATAACTTCGGAGTAAATTAGATAAGCAATACAAAATGAAACGAGCTTCAGCGAAACCCGCTCCATACAAAAGTATAATTGAAAAATTCAATAAAATTACGAAGTCCGCCCTGCTAAATGATTCTGAATTAAAATAATGATATTTCGAGTATATAAAATATCTTCTATATTGTGATGTAGCATGCGCTCTTACAACGAATATGGCGATGAAAACATTTGATGCTTAAATTATATCATGAAATCATAATAAATATGATAACTACACGATATTTATCGGTATAACGAAAACTTAAAAGGCGAAGCTTATTATTTTTTTTCTCTATTTTTGAACAGATAATGTATTTTATTACGAATGTAACACACATTGTAAGACTTATTATTGAGATCATCTTTTTTATACATTATTTGATATTCCAAAACTATTTAAATTGATACTTTTTATACCATATCAAAGCCAAGAGCATAAATGTGTAAACAGTGAGTAGACATCCACTTCGAAAGTGAAGACGTCTTGACAGGTAATTTTTTCACGAGAATTATTTGTCAGACAATTAATTTGCTCAATCTAATGGGCATCTAATTCGGCATTTTTGGATTTTGAAAAATCAAATAGATTTAGGAATTGGGCCCGAATTTCCCAGATTGGAATGTACGCACGCTAACCTCTACGCTATCGCGGAGATAAAAATAAAACTTGATAATTAACAATGAATAACAATAGTCATAATAACAGCATATGCGATGCTTAGAATCAAGGCCGGATATTCCGACATTTTTATATAAACGTTTATGTAGAATAAATAATCTGATTTAAAAATAAATGTCAAGCAAAAATGAATTTAAAAAATGTACGGTACAAATAAAGTTTGATTTTATAATAACGACTATTCACGCGATTAAAGTTAAAGTAAGATACATAAAATGAGGCTGCTTTCATATATATGTATTCACTTCGAATCTGTATTTAAAATCTAGTTTTCATGCAAACTGAATCATAAGACTATGGCATTTTTTGAATGTCTGCGTATGATTAATCTATAGGTTAAATATATAGTTATTACTAAAATATAATGCATACTGAGAAGGAGATTAACAAGGTTCTAAACAAGTATTGGAATCATTGGAAGAAGACAGAGCTTTTCACCAAGGATGTATTGCAAAAATGTGTACGTATGCATGAGTATTTTCCTGTGTTAATTTGCCGGTTAAAGATATCATAGAAAAGTAAATTTGAGCATCTATTTTAGTATGACCAGAACGGATACACTCGTCTAGTATAGATATGAATTTTATCAGCGGCGTTATCTGAACACCAAAGTATCCAGTGATGGATTGTATCAAGACGTTCATATAATGTTGCCAATTACACGCGTATATAACCCATCATCCCCCATAATAAGACGAATATGTTAGCTAACATAACAACGGTATAATATGACGGCGATATATGAGGATTTACAGTACGAAAGCGGGAGCATTATTATTTACAACAAATTAAATAATATTCCTAATGATTTCATAATAAATACATCAATAGAGTATACGTTTATTAACTGCTTTGAGATAGTTTGATTTAAGCAATTCGCGTGATCACTTTTCATGCCTTTGGCTCAAGTACAAATGAAAACCACATTGTTATTTTATGCATTGAAACCATACCCTACGGAATAAAAACATCTTATCATCCACTAGTTCATTTGCTATCAAATAGCTAACTATAGAGTAGACATCATAAATTTTATAGTATATTTCAGAATGACCTTTCAATATTAAAATGCGAGCTTTCTTCGCAATCGGAATAATAAAAAACGCGTTTTTTTTAATAGTTCACTATAGGTTCTTGATTCGAGCTTCGTAGGTAAATAAAAATCTACACGAACTTTATTATTTATTTGTATAAGTATTAAACCTTTTTGTATGCGGTCTTTTTGTGCGATTTTTGTATGTAGCTTAAAAATTAAGATGTGTAAACAATATAACTGATGAAGTTTCCGAATATTTTTTATGTGATAAGATAAATATCCAATGGACTGGCAGATAAAGGTGGAGAGGGTTCAGAAAAAAAATCTGATACTTCTGTACCTGCGGGTGTATGGATACTATCCATGGGTTTATCCAATTGCTTTCATTTTGGGCATGCTTTCTTATTGTAGCTTAAAACTGAGGAGGCATATGTATTTGGCGACGCAT
>JAGVSQ010003748.1:0-20847 GCA_022683975.1 Rhyacophila evoluta
GGCGATTGGCGGACTGAGGACTGTGATTCTCGTTTGCCGCATAAGTTGTGTTAATTCATATTGTCCTAGGTCACAATAAATCAAAACCATTACTCTAAATTGGGACACATCAATGTAAAGAGATGCTGGAATATAAATAAATCAATAATCACAGAGCCAGTGTACTTTCGATTATCCAATTTATTGCTGGAGAGTAAAGACCAGGATAATTGAAAAACACTTATAACCGAACTTTATTAACCAGTTGGCTGCGACACAAAAAACTTGACACCATGCTCGATGCATATTAAGTGAGTTATGCTCCGACACGAGCTCGTGACAACCGCAGTAAACTGGTTAAATACAAATAATTTACCATTTCTGAACTACCAGTAAATAAATTTATACCTATCTGTAAACTATTTTACAAAATTATAATTTCCGTTTTTTCAAGCTGTATCTTTATTCTGAATTTTATTCCATCTGTGTGTCTTTTCAAGGGCTCTGTGAGACTGTGAAAGAAACAATGATGATTTGCATGTTACTCGTTACTAATCACAAAATTGTCAATAAATATTATTTCAATATATTGTCGCTTTAGAATTGGTTTATCGAATATTCACAAAGTATGATTTGACAAATAAAATGTATTTTCAATTAATTAGATAGCTTATAAAATATTAGATACTACAATTCGATTCTTCTATAATAAAGCGATCATATGGATTTAAAAAATAGCTCAAATACAGTGGCGACTTGCAGCTAAAATTAATGGGGGTGCTGCAAAAGAAAATTTATTCAGAAACTTGATAAAATCCTAAAAGAATCAAATATAATAGCTGGAAGCAGTGTGATAATTTAATTCTACACTTTATCGCATTCAAGGTTTCACATTATATGGTTTTTAAGCACAACACACGCTGAGTAAAAAAAACCACCTCCCACCAGCAGGCCGTAGTCAGCACTGCGTGAACGATAGTGCTCTCTTTTCTTCGCATCTTCGCGAGCAGCTTCCTAGTAGTCAAACACCACGCTGCAGGAAGCACACAGTTTTATACAAAAATTCTCTTTTTCATAAACTGGGGTATAGTTACTGACATTCAGCTAAGGATTATATATTGTACATGTGTGAAAAAAGAATTAAAGAAAAAAGACTCATGATATTAAATGTTATCGATGATATCGAGTGGAAAAAGGGGGTGCTGCAGTTCCATAGTGCTTATACGTGAGCTGCAACTGCTCAACTACATTAATATATTAAATTTACCTGTATGTGTTTAAATGGCATTTGTTTTTCATCTCTTGAACATTTCATGGTTGGTCTATTCGACAAACCAATCCTAAGGCTATGATATGTCACTGACAAGAGAGTGCAATGTATACTGTTTTTCTAGACAGTTGCAGTACTCAAGTGCATGACCTCCAGTGGTGAGAGATTCAGGAGCATGTGCTTATTTACTCAATCATCAAGATAGGTTATACTCTCAGTATTAGATTCTATCATAAATATGCAGTGTTGCGCCATAGGTAAGAGACGCCACTATGGAAAATTAAATTTGACTGCCCCCCACAAGTTTCCCTAAAATAATTGCTTAATTTTTTCTTTCGAAATTGTGTTTTTGTAAAAGTACGTCTGCACAAAAATGGATTATGAAATGAAAAGGATAGGACATACGTCAAATAGCATTAACTATATACTCGTATTAAAAGATTTTTGAAATTAGTAATTGCATTACAGAATAATTTTGTTGAACTATTGATTATTAAGAGTGCGGTTATCAAGTTTTTAAAAGTATATTTATTTTTATAAAATAAATTAAAAAATATTTTTATCATTAGAACAAGGATAAATTAAGCAAAACATTAATCATCAATTCAAAATTAACTAACCCAGTTTGAATGTTTTTTTATTTTGCTATTATTTATAGGTAGCTTACAAGTATTCTGCATAAAAGTTGAAAAGGGTGGCATTGTGAGGTAAAAACATTTATTTCTTGCATGAAGAGTCTAATAAAGTTGGACTTTGTATTTTTAATTTGGGTTTTATATAATTTTATACATTTGTAAACTGATGTCAGATATCAGGTATCAGGTGACCAACTTGAAAATTTAATAATACAAAATTTGTGAAGCAAATGCTAAAATATATTTCATTTTTTAATAATAATAAATAACATTTATATTAAAAGAGAAGGATTATGAGTTTTATAAAAGGAATAAATTCTTTATGGAAATGTGGATAATATAAACAACAATTTGTTATTTTGTAATCATTTATCTAATTCCTATCATTGGTAACTTGAATAAACACTATTTTATTAACAATATTTTCGAGAATGCGTAATGATGTTACATTATATTATGACACTTACAAAGACGATTAGCAAATATTCATCAAATGAAAATTATGGGTAATATATATATATTTTAATGTATAGATTGAACTGGTGTTTCCATGGTATAATTTTGGTGCAATGGTAAGAAACAAACTTTTGTTAATTTGATCCACGTAGCTGTTTGGGAACAATTGTTTTTGTCATATATGTAGAATCCAAAATGGTTGTTAGGATCTTTGATTGGAAACTTTAGAATTAACTAAAATTTGTTTATCCTCATTGAATTCATATTTGGTACGAAAGAATCTATATTAATGTAAATGGTATATACTACATACATACTACTGTAACATGTTTTGGTTTGTACTGAATGATGAAATAAGAGTGATTTTTGTATCAAATGACCAAATAAATTTATTATAAAACATTTATTTTACTAGAATTAAAAATAATTTTTTTTACCATATTTTCTTATTTGAAATAGCAGATAATTGGAGTAAATCATTAAATTATAATATTTATTGGAATCCGCTTTAAGCACACAAACTTGGATTTCTTTAAAATAATAGTTTGTTGTCTATGAGATGTGTAACCTTTGCTATAAAAGAATATTTTGCTAATAAAAGTAATTTTATTAATGTCGGCACTGATAAAAAATCAATACTCATAGTACATATTGCAAACCCTCTAGGTACATCCTTTTAGGAATACTCTCAAAGGCTTTAGGCCAATTATTTGTCTAATCTCACATTATTATTTTTACGACAATTAACATGTCAACAATATTTATATTCTAGCAATATATTCAATATTAAGTATGAATATAGGATCCACTATTATTACCACAAAATTATGTATTCAAAACTGCGAGAAGATACTTCATAAAAAATTATGGCAAATATCAATAATCAAAAATAGATTTCTTGGTATGGTAAAAAACAAAATTAAAAAATATCCGTTATGATTACAAATAACAATAAAATTATTATTTAAGTGATATAGAGATAATAAATGAAACACGAATAACAAGGAATACATATGTATAAAAATACGTCGTAAGAGCTAAAACTAAGCACATTTTTGATGAAGATATCAAAAAAAAATATTACATTATAAAAAACAAATGATTTTATACACATTATTTGGTGGCTATAATAATGAATCCGATTTTCACATAATTACGTTTTGTTATAATAAGCCACAATGCATCATTATTGTAAAAGCAAGACTACAGATAACAACCTTAGGAAGAACCATTTATTGAAACTATGAAATATCAAAAAAGTACCTTTCCAGATGGTCTTGAATTCACACAGATGTCAGTGTATATGTTGCTATTTTAAATTGCCAGAAGTAGTAGGAGATATAAAGGGGTCTCGGAGTATTGAGATTTATAATGATTATAAAATGTAGATATACAAAGCTGCACATAAACCACAAAGAGCATTATTAGATTACAAAATATTAATTATATATGAAATAGTGATAATGGATATTGAATAAAACTTAACAATTCTGCAATAGTCACATTACAAGACCACCAATCATTATTTTCAAGATTCAATTCAATCTTTAGATTATTTATTATATTATTTGTCTAACTAATCGCACATATTTTTTAACTACAGTGAAAATGCAACACGTTATATTAATATACTCTATTTGTAAGTTTTTTTTATGTACATTAGATATAATATAGCGGATAGGCTTATTACCCCATGTCATTAACTTTAATACCCCATGGTATTAAAAGTAATCCCATGTATCAACACAAGTTATATTTTTTTTGCAAATTATAGGACACGCATTCCAGAATAACACTTTATTGATTCTGTCTCTTTTTATTAGATATTCATCAGTACATGAAGCCATTCTGGGGATCAATGACATTACGCATTATAATATATATTTATTTGAGATTGAGATCGAATATGGATGATTATTAAACATATTATTAAGTTGTATAGCCAGACAGCCTTCGGTAAGTTTATCGTTTATATTTTTTAAGAGATATTTTGAAATAATATATTCCAAAGTAGTAAAAAAATATTAGGTTAGAATACATGCAAAGATTTCTAAAATGGTTAAAATTTTTCTCATGTTTTAAAGAAGTGTTAATGTAGGAAAAAATAGAATATTATAAATTTACTGATATACAAACGCGTTTAATTGTTGTAATTAATCACTCATTTATCACAATGAGACATTTGAAATAACTATTATAATGCATAATAATTTCACACACAACTATAAAGTTAGAGTAATTATAATAATTTTGATCATTCTATCAAGGATCGTTCACTGACATTTGATTTTAAATATGAAGGGAATTCACCATAATTAGAGTACACGTCGATTGAGATTTAAGATTAATTATATTAACAACTAGTATAAACATAACAAGCCATTACTTGCATGGCAAATAATACAGTCAGTGATGTAGTGATAACAATGCAGTACTGAAATGACACTTTTTTTACAATTTTGATTTAATTGAAGTAAATAATAATTTACAATGGATACAGTACAGGAGTTAGAAATTTAGACTTGAAATACTCCAAAACTGTATTCAATATTGATTAAAATCAAAGAAGTGACCGATCCAAGCAGTTTGTTTTTTTTTTATAATAGGATGACATTGTTCTTAATTTAGTCATAATATAGCTTAGTCATATTTTTGTCATCAATACTTAGTTTTTTTTATCAATCATATTTAATTGGGTGTATGAATGATTATCATATAAATATAATAAGAGTAAGCAAAATTTATTGGAAAAATTACTGGAATGTAGTGTCTGTTTATTCCGACTGCACTACATCACTGAATATAGTTAGCGTAACAAATGAAGTTGGAAAATACAATGAATCACTAGGAGTTTGTTGTATTTTATTTTTACTACAAAATGTGTCAGTTACTTATAATATATTTTTGTTTGTTGTGTAAAATAAATTTTCCATTGATTTATTAAATGGCTAGATACTTAAACCGCTCCCTTGCCTCATTACGAAGTATACTATAAAATTTGAATTAAATAAAAATTCTTCATGTCATCAAAATAAAATCTTTTTTCTTCAATTTATATTCATTATATTATAGCCTTTGTTTTTATTTAGGAATAGAAGATTACTTTTATCTTATATTATCTCAATATTTTAGATTCTTCCTTATGTAACAATTTTTATCATGTTCAAAATAAAGAAATCATTAAATTCCACATTCTTTTCACAAATGCAGTATAAGGAAATGGAATGTTTGATTATACGATTGAGAGCTCACATATAAGTACATTTTCCCCTCTATTTATTGAAATTGTTGGATTTAAAGGTCATTTTACTTAGAATATTAATTGCTTGTCTCACATGATTTAGAATATAGGTATATATGGAAATAAGTCATATAGATATCTGACAATACTGGGCCGATCGAATGGTTCATTGTGTATTCAAGCTCACATTATCAGTATCAATGTGCAAAAGTATTTTTCTTAGCATTTAAATTTGACGATTTTCTATATCCTGAGATTTTTCTGATACCACAATTATTTGCTGCCAATATTTTAAAAGAATAACCATATAATAATAGTGACTAAATTTATTTAAATTACCTTATTTTCAATAGTGTTACTATAAATGGTTACCTACATTTTCTGGAACACCAACTTTAAAATTTTATCTATAACACGATTACAATATAACAACACATTTACATAAAGAAACATATATATATATTATATTATATATGTGTTTTTTTTACTTATTTTTTTGCTTTTTATTGTGCACATAAATATACTTATTTAAATATATTTCCCTCTTTGAGAGGGTATATTTTTTTTAATCAAAGTGGTGCGTAACATTAAATATAATAAATTGTATTTTATTCAATAATTCTTTGAAGAAAAAGGTAAATATAAAATATTTGTGATTCTTACATTCACTTTTATAATTTTTCTTTAATGTTATAATATAAATATAATATTTTCCTCCGAACCTTCTATTCTGTCTGATCGTTTGATTGCTAACAGTATAAGAAACTTGATTTCTTTTTAATTAAAATTTAACATTATTTTAAATATTATATTGTAAATATAATCCAACCCATAATAAACGGTGTCATACCCGGTGAAAGTGTCCGAGGTTATCTTCAAGTGACGAATCATCGACGACCCTCCGATCCACTTTATCAGATTCAAATGCATGCTATTGCAAATGATAATTTCATTAAATTTCTCTAATACGCTATGATAAAATTATTTCTACTATAATATGATAAATACAGATCACAAGCACAAACAAAGAAGCGTAAATATATTTAAATATAACACCCACTGCTTCTGATTAAAATCTTAGTAATGTAACTTTCTTAAACACATATTGTTAATATTGGCGATTAATGCCTTTAAGTTGTCCTTTAAGCTATGTAACACATATTTGACACAATATATATTAATATATTATTTCATATATTTAATCCCTTCAGCGCATAAAATACCAGAATAAGTTAAAAATAAATATGTTAAATTGAAAATCAGTGTAAGATTGAAAAGTAATAATGAAACATACTGATTAAAAATAAAATCTTGAAAATTGATCATTTGATCAATTGATGTCATAAGTAGACACCATTATGTAAAGTTTTCACAGCTGAACAGCTTTTTGTGAAGAACCTTGATGTTAGATTAGGCTTAATAAATTGATTGTATTATAATTAATAAATAGGTATAAAAATAATTAGAACAGCGCTGAAAGGTAAGCTAAAACATTGGCAATTGTATAATTGTGGTTAGGGCCCCATGCTACAGGGAGGCTAAAGTGATATCAAAGGAGGCTCCCCCCGGAGCGAGGGCTAAAGTGAAGGGCTCATTTCACAACCTCAAGCTCACCGGGGATAGTTCCTGGGTCTTCACTAAATGCACAGGCCCATCAGTTTAACTTACCAACACACTAAAATAGTTACACACACACGATAATGATAGAATGAATGATCTCTTGTTGTAAAGTGCCTTGAATAATACGCAAACACCTAACCCCAGTATTACCTTCATTTATTTTGAAATCTCCATAATATCCATAATTTTTTCGTTTTTTTTTCATGTAGATAGATAACAATAATAAATTATTAGTTACCACATAAAAAAATTAATTTTAATAGTAAAATGTTAACGATCTTATTAGTTTAATATTTTCCTCTCTTCAAATGGGTCATTCTAATATTCTTTGATTTAAGAAAACAACAATTAGATCGCTTTCTTATGATGATTTAGGATAACTTTGAATAGTATTGTCTTAATGGCATACATTATTTATTTATACAAATTCAGTGAATATTCTATCATTGGGCAACAAAGTTAGACAGTTTGACTATGTCTACAGTGTAACTAGAATAAAACATACTGTAGGCTCTCGCACGTCATTCTTATAAAAATCCTAAATGAAATGAAATTGCACTTTAATGCAATTGGTTCTTAATTGTATTTATGTTTTGATTTTTGCATTGGTAGCATCAGCAGCATTGTAATATGATGGATACTAAATTCACATGTGTACATGGTTTGTCAATATTTTATTACTTTTGAAGATGATACAAATGATGTGACATGAAGAATTTTTTTTTATCAAGAGTGCAGGATAGATTGTAAAATTTATTTGGACTCACATATGTGAGAGAGTTTATTTTATGTATAAGCATGCTACAACCATTCTAATACTAACTTAAAATAATATTACAGTTTGTGAAACTAAAAATTCATTTTGTTCAATTCAAAATAATGCTGATGTGAGTTGCTGGCAGTACCACATAAGTAGAGCCATAGTGGAATGGTTGCGTTGTAAATAATTAGATTATTTTTTATGAGAAATGTAATATTTTAGAATATCAAATCAGCTGTTTGTCATTTTACATCTATCCTGCACTTCTTATTGGTAGAAGCAATACTTTGACAGAGTCATTAGATATATTAAAACTACCTATTTTTACACTCTGAATATTGCATTAAGATTAGTTTGCGCATAATATATATATTATAATATGCATTTGCGCTAGGAAATTTTAAAAATTATAAGTATCCAAGGGTGGCATAAGTCTTGACAAACGGTGTGTCCATTTTACACGTTTCTCTGCAACAAAAACAAGAGGTGTTTATTTAAAAGTAGGTTCCTAAAAAAGGAAATATTGATAATTATAATATTGTAATAAGGTATAGTTATGAGAAATTCGACTGACATATCGATTGAATATTATGTTCTTAAAATTCTTTTTCTTTCTTTAAGCATTTGTCCATTTTTTACATCCATTATACAAAACATGAGAAAAAATAAAAATTGTAGAGTTTGCATTCGGTGTGGAGTCTTTCATTAAAGTGTTTAGTTTGCTAAAGTCACTATTTTCAATCTAAGACAGACATTGTTTACTAGGATTGGTTGTAGCCTATTTGTGTTATATCAATTTAAGTGTTTATCACATGATTTCTCAATATTGCATGTTTTCTCCTTTGACAGTTTTCTCCATGAATCTCTTTGTCAAAATATGCTGAACTGGTGATTATTAAGTTAAAGAACTCACTCGTCTTCCCAGGGGCAAATATCGTTGCCCTTATCATCCTTGTCGGGTGATGGGCGAGGAGGTCTGGCAGAAAGAGTTTCTCCGACGGGCACAGCTACAACAGCCTCTCCGTCTCCCTCTTCTGAAGCCTCTTCTTCTTCTTCTGCAGCATCTTCCGATTCAGCCAGCGGAGCTACAGCTTGGTGTGGTGACTGCGATGTCACTGTAGAAGCGCTCCGTCCTGCCATATCTGTTGCGGTTCCCAGTCCATTTGGCTCACTCTCAGTCTAGATGAATGAAAAGCGTGATTTGAGTTAAATATTAGGTTTCAGTTCAAGTTAGTTGAAATCAGGTGGCAATAATTCAAATGAAATAAAAGCAGTCTTACCTGCGGAATAGTATTTGAAGCAGAGGTTGACGCATCATCGATCTCCTGTTTTACATCTCGACAGATGAGGGTCGGTTCTGGAAGGGCGAGAGAAGGAGGTGCCGAAGATTCACTATCCTCTAAGACGTCCCCACTGACCTCATCAGACTCCAGGAGAGGGGGCCGAATCTGTGGGAGTGCAGAGGGAGACATCGGTGAAGGTGCGAGGGAGATAGAGAGGGAGGATGCAGTTCCACCTGCAGAAGGAGTCTCTGCCATTTCGTCTCCTCCTCCATCACTTTCGGCTGGAGGGGAGCGTCGGCCACCTACCATTCCGCTTCGGTTTCGTCCTTCTATAAGATCAGATGGGATATCATCTGCGGCAGAGCTGACGCTTATGACAGGTGCTACCATTGCGGTTGCCGACGACACCGAAAGAGATTTTAGTAGACCAGGACTCCTTTTGGACAGTTCCAATCGTGAGTCAGGAAGGACATCCGTTTCCCCGCCGGTATCTCCGGCGAAAGAGGAGGCAGCGCTAGAGGAGTCAAAGGAGCGGTGAGGGAATTCATCCCTGAAGCCAGGAGCACCAGGGTTGGGACCACGTCGGGGTTCAAATGCGGAAAGTCTCCTGACTGGGGGACCAGGTGCTCTCCTCTCATCGAGAGTGCTCTGCTGCGGTAGACCGCATGAGCGTCGAAGTCTCTCAGAGACTTCAACGATGGCCACACTGATGTCGGATGAGGAACTGCATGAATCGATGGCTGAGTTGTTTCTGGAGCGAGGCGTCGGCTCAAGGCGTTCTGGTCCCGGGACATCCCATGGACAAACCGCCCCACCCGAGTCCTCAGATGCTGCGACTGCACCCGTGTCCGGCCTGCACCACGGACAATTTTTATTAATATTATATTCATTCACATTAAATATAAATATTTTTAAATATTAGAGATATGACAGTAGTGAAAGGAGTTGTTATGATTTCAATTGGTGGATGTTATTTTAAATAATGATCAAAAGTATGTGTGAAATTTAAAATTTTTATCAAATCCAATATTTTAAAATGTACCTATAGTCATCATGACAGTAATTTTAAACTACTGCATTCCAGATGATTGGTATCACGAAGTATTTGGCTATACTCGACTATTAATTAATAATCCAATAATTATCTCTCTAAATACCATATTAATTTTTCACAGGTGTAATATTTATTAATAAAGTTTTTCATATTTTTGTTGTTTTTTTTTTTTATTTTAAGTTGCAGATGTATTGCAATGGTGGAGCTTGTATCTATATGTTGTGTATATTAAAACAGGCTAAGAGCCGCTGAACTAGCACATGTGAACAGATGTATATAAGAAATACGGGAGACGGTTGAAAATATTCATACTTCTATGTAAAATGTCACTTTATGATTCAAAAAAAGGATTCCAATAATCTCTTTTCTACGATTTCAAATTTTTTAATGTAGCAAGATTTTCATAAAACATTGTCAATAGAATTTATTTTGGAATATGATGTTCAAATAAGTTTATTTCATTCATAAATTTCACAATGTCTTACACAAGGAAATCCTGGCATGTTCTATATTTGGTGTTAAAATAGATAATATTTTTTAAAAATTAAAATGATAATTTCATTTTGGACTGAAAATAAAAGCAGAAAATACGTTCATAATAAATATAATGTTGTTTCACGAGGCTGTAAAAATACATTATAATTTCAAACTTAAATTAGTATAAGTTAGCATGCACAAGCAAAAGAATATAGTAAACATTTATTTGTGCGGTAATACAATATTCTTCTTTAAGGAGAGGGGGAAAGGATTTTAAAAAGAATTATTGTTTATAAAATATTAAAATTTATGCCACCTTTTAACTATAAGTGTCAATATGTAATTACTAGGAGAGTTATAAGGTAAGGTATTTTATAAAAATGTGTATACTATCAAATGAATTTGAATTGCTCGAAAAAATCAGCTATTTTTAATGAAATCTAGTTGTTTTTGTATTATTAAGTATTAAACCGACAGCATGTGGCTCATATGCAGAGTGCCGGTAAAGATGTGTTTAGAGTACCATTTGCATATTTTTAGTAAAATTAAATGAAGGAATATTTCGCACAAATACTTTATTGACTGCACTATGCATAAGAGCCAAAATAATTATTTGTAAGGGTATTTTTCATTGCTGAGTCCAATTATAATAAATATATTACAAAAAACCAATCCATTCGATAATTATTTGATCATGTGTTAGTACAAAAATGATCTTATATTTTCTTGAAAGAATGATCTTCTCAATCCTTATTTTGTATCCAGACAGTTTTCTTGAATTGTAATTTTTAAATAATGTAATTATAAAATTTGTAAAAAAAATATGTAATAATTTTCATATCCTGACTGCTTCTATTGAAATATTTTTATTGATGAATGATGGAAAGCCAATGATTCTTAATGATTTTACTGAAGAGAAAACTTGACGACTTTGTTTTAGGTGTATGCATTTGTTATCTTGTAGTGAGAGTTTGAGCCATGATCTTCCAACTAAATACACTTGGCAATTGATTAAAATAGGGGTAATTAGAATCATATGGTTCTATTAATCAAATCTACAAAATCTATGATGAATTTTAAAATTGAATCCATGAGAAAAATTCAAATCGCTATGAGGTCAATCTGGAGGGGATTGTGCATTTGACAGATGAGCAACCAAACAATATACCAAGTACAAGTCTAGATTTAATAGCGGTTAAGAAATATAATATGAATTAAAAGGGCAGTCAGCGTGAGAACACAGAAATTAGCAATCAAGATGTCAAATATTATTAAACCACGTAAACCACAATATCATGAAACATTAACAATTTAAAAATTGGTGATTAACACAACATCAATGACACACTTGGTGAAACATAAATTTATTTTGAACACCTTTGCCTACCGATATATCAAAAATATTCATCATTCAAAATCAGAAATCTTTGAAATTGGCCGTTTCAAGTTTCATTTAAAAAAAAAACAATTCGATGAAGAAAAGGGGACATATTAAGGATATCTTATTTTCAGGTATATATTGATGACTTTACTGAATTGTAATTTTTCTTATACAAATATTTTTTAAGTAGTGGGTAACACTAGTAATCTTTTTAATATTATTTTTGTCACCACTCCAACTAACAAGAGACTCCATTTCTGTTTGAAATAATTTTTCAAATTTCCAAGTCCAACTGTGACAATCAATATATTATCAAGTCTAATTTTATAATGCTATAGTAAGTTAAATATACATAAATATATTTTTTCTAGAATAAAATAAGAGAAATATATCTCAATCCAAATTTTTCTTGAAAGTAGAGCAAATTGACCTTCACAGTGTGGAAATGTGCCTATAAAGATTTTTTTACGGATACTGGTCTTCAAACAATTGCTTTATCTATTGATAATAAAATAAATATGTTTTTAAGGCACTTGCTTAAAATTATTAATTTAATTCGATAACTAAGTACATATAAAAATATTGCCATCCAATTTCTTTATAGCTGAATTAAAATAATTTTGATTATCTGAAGTCAGGGTGTGTTATTTATATTTATTTTTGTAAAATTTTGTTTATACAATAGATTAAGGTTTGAGTATGACAGTAATAAGAAATTAATATAAATATATATGATTATAAATTTAGCTGTCAAAGTAAAGGTACAATGTAAAAACAATAAGCCGTTTTGATAGTAAATACTTTGACTGTATTTCACCTTTACATTGCTAATTTACAAGAATTATGATCAGAAAATTTAGGGTATGAACATTTTTTACAAATATTTAAAAATGATCTTATTGTGTTATAAAAAAAATTGGGGTAATTGAGTGATATAATATTTAGTACCATACTAATTGAAATATTTTTTATTTGTATATTTTCCGCCATTTGCTTGCATAATATTAGTAGATAGAAAAGAAAAAAAAAAACACCAATATTATTAACAACTTGCTTAACACAGAGTTACACTAAATTAATCATGAATAAGAGTGTAATGGATGGTTATTTTAACAGATCTGGACGGGCCATATGAGTGTTCAAAACGTAGAGATATGTTAATAGTTTTTAGAATGTATATTTTAGTTAGATTTGATATTCTCTCAACTTCTTCAGTAAAAAATCTTAACCCAGGTAGAAATATGATATTATATGGATCTTCATTTTGCTGAAGGACTTGAATAATTGACTCGGAACTTCAAAGCTTGTCATGCAAATTACTGAATAATGAGAGGCAATATAACAGATAAGCTAAGTTTCAAAAAATCTGAAATTGAAAGACTAAGTTTGGACTGTATAAGAAAGGGAAAAAGAAGCTGAATATAAGTTCTCCAACACTGAATAATGTGTAATGATTTTTTCCCCTAATTTTAGGATCATAATACTTGTAACAATAATGATTCGTAAGATTTAACTGTTAACTGATATTGAAAATAGAAGTCAAATTTCAAAGCTCATTTACAGGGAACAGTTATAACAAAACAAACAAGTGTGAGAGGAAGTTCTCATACTCTAATTTAGTAGTCCAAAATACAAGGTGTCTTGCAAATCGTTCAAATTTTACAGTTTCGCAGGAACTTACACACTCGGATCGGCTGCCACAAGGTTCAGTTTCGATTGGCACGGAAGGTCGCCCCTGAAATGTGTAAGGTTACTAGCATCACTACGCACTACAATGCATTTTGTGCCTTGGTAAGTGTGAGCGTCAATCTATCAGAATGATTCTTTGATTCCTGCTCCCCCCGTAGCTTTCCAGGCACTCCCAAAGGAATCTGCTGTCGTATTTTTTACATATTTGCATATTTCAAAAAAAAAGTGATAAAAAAATTACGGCTGTTCTTTTAAGTAAAGCTACCTACACATGCGCTGTGTCATTATTGCTTAAAGTGAGTTTTAATGTGATTTTGTTTGTACCCTTATTCCATATTAATAGATGACATATTTATAAAAGTTTTCAAATTTTTTTCATTATCTTAAAATAAATGAAATAGTTGATGCACAATGCAAATAGTATTATAATAAATATAAATATTGTTAGAAATCTTGCATTCAAATATTAAAGTGATAAAAAACATGACAGTAATTAATACGAGACTTAATTTCCAATTTATTTAATATTATTATGTGTTGATAGATAATATGTATAAAAACAATTAGTACGTGGACACTACAAAATATAAAATTTGTGCATAATTCAAGTGTTGTGAGTTGTTGTTATTTCAATCAGATGCATCGTGCTATCCCAGAAGGTCCAAAATTTCTCAAAATTGTATATTTTAAGATAATTTAAAAAATGTATGGTTATAGCGAACAAACATATTAAATCCGAATATAACATAGTTTTATTAATTTTGTGAACATTAACTATTATGTGAATAAGGCAAACTAAGATTATACAAGTTAAAAGTAAATTTTTAAGCATATCATTGTTGATATTTTTGACTATACAATGTTATCACGAAAATAAAAAAAATATTGGGAGGAAAATTTTTTCTATAAACCTTAAACTAAAAATTACTCACAATCCAAAATTCAAAATATTATAAGAAATACTTCAGATGATTTCTGTAAATATTTTTAAAACTCTATAGTTGAAACCTGGCTACAAATATTATGCTCTCAAATCTATTTAAATTATGGTCGCAGGTATTTTCAAATTATATCTATAATACTTCATTAGTATTAAGGAAATTTGACTGCTTTTTATAAGATTATGTGAGAATAATTCAACTAAACTGTTCTAATGGAGAGTTATGAAGAATATTAAGAAAATTACTGCATTGCATGCAAGTTTGCATATCATAGATTTCTTTAAAAATACCACGTACTCTCACAGTCATTGAATCTTTACATAGATCATTATTGTCTACTTGAAGCGAATAAGGAGCTAATTTTGTGATTTTATTGATACATATGAATGTATAATTGTGATGGAATGTAAAAATATAATATGGATGTATTTAGCTGAATTAAAGAATGCTGTCATGAATTGAGAGGATTTCAAGTGACTGATCAGTGACTGAGAATCCTGGAGGCACTATATGATGATCATATGCTCCATATAGAAAGCATATATGGCAGAAGAAGAACACTTGTATATCAGCTATATACATACAGTCTGATAAGTTCAATAGTGAATTCTTGCGAGAGGCTTATAAATTTTAAATTGTTTTAAGTGTGAAATTAATTTGTGTACAAAATATTCAAATCATCTGTTTTTAATTTCGCCATTTTGGATTAATTTTAAGCATCATAAAAAATACATAATATGTGTACCAATCGTGTAAAACTTGACTAAAGTATTTCTGAATTTATTAAAGAGAATTAATATCATGTTCATTTCCATAATAATTATGTTGTATGTATAATATATTATTATGCAATCCCTCCTAAGCACTAATGTGTCTAAAATAAGCACCATTTGAAGAAGCCCATTGATGAGAAGATCTCTGGTTGGCGTCACCCCATCTGGATTATTTATCATATTGTGTAAACAAAATAATGCTAAATACTACAGTTGCCTTTTAGAAATACAGGGAGAGGACATACAAACATAAAAATAGAAGATCACCTGTAAGGAATGTCGCTGAGGTTGGACTGGCTGTGTGAGTGCGGCACTTTCTGATGATGGTGGTGCGCGTCTCTTACACCTGACACAGCCAGCTCGTGCGCAGATCCGGACAGTGAACGATCACTGCCTCTGCGGCGGTTGAGCGGACCGGCCCCGCTTCCAGACGACGCTCCCGTCCCGCCTGAGGATCCTCCTGCACCACTTTGCTGCAGTAGGGCGGCTGTTGGCGGGGCGGTTGTTGACGACTTCTTCTTTGCGGGACCACCGAAACCAAAGAATCTGGAATTTTTAGATTACAAGAATTTAATTAGAACTGCAATATGATTACTATGAATGAATTAAATATAAAAGCTGATTCTGGAAAGATTACTTGTAAGCAAAATGTAATATTGCATTACAGTAAATATTTTTCAGGCCAAATTTTGGATAGAAGAAAATATGTATAAAATACTAATATTTATTTATGGTGCTTAATAATTATTAAATGTAAAAAAAATAATTTAGGTATTAGGAAGATCAGAAATTTTTTGTTTACTTTTTGAATCTTTACCCGGCCGTTTGGTTGCTCATGAGTAAATCTTGAATACTCTTTAAGTAATTCAATAAATTTAATAGTAAACATTATAAAGTTGAAATCTTGTGTTATATTGTGAATATTTTTATGTCTTTTGTTTGAGTTGAAATATTAAAATTATTTCTATATTTAATCTTACCTTTTCTTGTGTAAGGGCTGCTTTCCAGCAGCGATGAGTGCTTTATAGTGTTCGGACCTGACAAATCGAGGATAGCAATCTTTCTTGAGGAGCAAAGCGTAGACATGGTGAGCGGCAGCATCAAAGGTGAACCTCGAAGGATTCTTTAACTCTTGCTGGACTCGCTCCATCGTCTTGCTGTCGATGTTGATTTCGCATGGTGCACCCGGTGCCAAAAACTCTCTGTAAGTACACGCAAAACACCATATATTTGATTTAGTGTACGTATTTTTTTTCATACCATACATTTGGCCAACTATAAAAAAGTTAACAACTGATGTATTGTTATTATTAGTGAACATTAATGAAAAAAATGAGAATACTTTTTATGATAATAAACTCATTATGTCACTGTTGATAAATGGAGTGAAATTATTGAATGTTTTTCAGTTACTGGAAATTCATTAGCTTAATTATGAAGCTTTTTTGAAAGTCTGAGACAAATTTTTTTCTCACTATTCTCTACTTTCTAGATACCCTTTTTCAAACAGATAAATGCTGTCAGATAAAGTGCATTTAGTAGTCATAAGACTATATTGAACAAAAAAAAAAAATAAAATTGCTATGATTAGGTTAGCGGTCTTTGAATAATGTTTATTAATAAAAGTACTTACTCAAAAATCTCGTTAACCTTTTGCTGTATTTGAGACTGTGAACTCCGTCTGAGGTCGTTGGCAGCCATCCAGAAACGAATGTTCTCGTGAGAGTACTCCTTGCGGAGGTATGCTGTGAACTCCTGAAGGCCCGTCGGATCAGAGACCAGCTCTTCTACCGATAGGCCCCAGCGGCGCACGCGCTTCTCAGTAGGGATCTCCACACTTGGGGGTTAAAATTATCTTATAGCATTTGGCATATATTTGATATGGTACTTAGAATCAATTTTAGACTTCTTTCCTCTTTTCACAAGACAAGTTCATCTTTATTCTGGCTTAATACATTTTTAATCTTTCTCATGTTCAATAATGCTTTTTTCAAAATAACTTATCATTTGATTTATTATAAATCTATTTAAGTAGATAAGTACAACAAGTATGATGACATCTGTTGGTGTTTATTTAATAATAAAATAAATATATAAAAGTTTTTCATTAATATGTTGGGTTACTTCAAAATTAATTTAAAAAATGAGGCATTTTAATAAATCACAGTACTTTCAAAAATCAAATTAAGCTCGTAGTATTTATTCTGTTATAAAAAATATTGTATAGAATTAAAATAGGTACATGTATGTATATTTATGGTTTTTGTTGACATTTTGCAAAAAGTGTTGAATATTAAGTATGAGTAATTCTAAAAAAATGTAATACAATCAAATGAAGCATTTTAAATTACATTTGGCTGTTGAGCTGCCAGTAAGTGAGGTCCTCGGTGACCCAAGGATTGGAGGGTTGTGCGGGGCAAATGAGGGGGTCGTACTCTGCGAACGTCTCTGCGTGCTGCATCATGCTGTCTAGCGCTACTGACATCTTCACGCGCGTACGGCTTAGGCAGTTCCTCAGGAATTCCACCTGTAAGCATTTGATACATATATTTAATTTAATATTTTTTTGATGTTATAAATATTAATTAGTTAAGCTATTTGTAGACCCATTAGGCATATAAAAATATACGCAGAGGAGATTTAACTGACAACATACTAAAGATATTTCAAGAAGTAATATAGGATTGGAAACATTCAGGTTTTGCAATATGCCATTATTTTAGAATATTCAAGAGATTTTTTTGTATGTATCTTTTTACGTATACATAAATGAGATATTCTTAATTGATTTTTTGAATAAATTGAAAAAAAATAAAGTGAGTTCTGCATACATATGTCTATTTGTTATAAAATCATTTATCAATGGAAAAAAATCAAGATAGTTTTTGTTCCTTACTCGTGACACCAATCTGTTGTTGATAGTGATACAACTAGAAATTACAACAGAACCAAGAAAAGAAAAACGCTATTTTGAAAACACCGCAGGACTATAGAGAGATCGTACCAAATATGCTTAAGTATGTATACAGTAATTAATGCATACAAATAGTGGGGCAAAGTAACTTTGGTGTTAGATGGAGATTATATGGTGACTAACTCTAATCAGCATCTTCCTTTGTCGTGCATTATTTATTGATCCCCTTCGATATGGATTCCCCTTGAGTTTTTTAATTACAGTTTCAATAGAATTGCCAGAAGTATGTAACATTTTAATGAAGTCATTCACAAATTTATTCCCAGATGTAATATAGTATGTTAATTAATTATAAATAATAGTAGAATTTTATATTTACAGTCATTCATGCTATGTGAACTATACTTGAAATTATCTAAGGCATATTATAAAAATGTTGCTATTCAAAACGAATCAGAAAAATCTGCTAACTATATCATGTGTTTTAAATTTAGAATCGTATTTATATTATCGTAAAAAATATATTCTAACGACAATGTTCACGTGATTATTGAACAATATTGTAGATATTTATTGTAGTATATTGTTAAAAAACTATTTAACAAATAAAAAAAGAAATGTATACATAATAGATTGAATTAAATATGAATCTTTTTAAAAATAATTTAATGGTGAAGGTTTAAGTATAATGGTGTACACTTTAGATTTTAGGAAATAAATTCTGGGTTATTTCCGACACTTTGTACAGCGCTTTATGTTCGTTGCGTCACGGTATACATCCACATTATATTGTGTAGGTGCAGTAGGTAGTGTAGGGAGAAAAAAAAAAGCCTGAATGACAGATAGTAGACGTTTAACAAAATGTTACAAAAAAAATATGTAAAGAAACAATTGACTTTTTTATAATTTTTACGAAGCGTATTTATGACCAAATAATTATGGCTGTCCCCAGAGATCGGGATGAAATGAACTGAAATTTTTGAATTGCAACATACACCTCGGAAAAATAAATAAGCGACAGTGAAAATTTAACAATGGCGCGCGACAAAACATCCGTAGGTGTCTATCAAATTTTACGGTTGCTTCACGGGACGGGATAAAAGCTTTGCAAACATTATTTATGCGGTTTTAACACGTTATTATTTTTGGATACAATCCCTTTGTTGCCAGACTTCAGGTTAAAATGAAAATAAATACATTTGTCCTTTAAAGTGAGTACGGATATTAAATCCACGCGTTTCTACTCGAGAAATATGTTGACAAAGACAGCTTTTATAATAATTTGATGGTACTTACGAGCACATCAACACTGTCACTGTTCAAGCTTATTTGGATTCTTGAACGAATTCCGCACTCCTTGTTTCTTATACGTCAGAAAATATTTCCAAATTTAGGAAACATACAGTAATATTTATCCAACGTGAAACAACATTATAATATTTACGAATAATCAACAAAATAAATGTTTTTATAACACATACCCTTGTTAGAATAAGCGACAAATAAAACTAAATTAGACCTGTCTTGGTCGTGTGTTATAGGTGTCTTAAAAGAGTTCCAAGCCGACTTCCAATTATTTAAGACAACCGGATTTCCGTTTTTTAGTAGGCCGCCAAACGCTATATACGGAGAAGCTACGGGTTACTGGCTTGGACTGTGTTAACACGAGAGTACTGGCTAGCGATAAGGATTTTTCGAGCCGCCATGCAACGTCTAAATGCTCCTCTAAAGAAACAGATATGGAGCAGGATTATAAACGTTTTATTAACCCGTTCATTATTTTAGCATTACTTATAGTATACTGACAAAATTTTCACTGCATCTTAATGGTAATCACAGGGTATTCATTCAAGAATTTAAATCTATAATAATATTTTTAACGTATATGGTATATGACACTTTATTTCGATTAAGTCACGGGTTGAATTTGAAAAGGCATGACGATACAGTGAGTACACTGGTGAGTAAATTAAGTGTCGTAGTATCTAGATTATCTGAGTTGGTTATTAATAACGATGGATAAGCAGCGAATATTTTTTCTTTCATCTTTGAGAGTTTCTTTCATCTAGAAATTGTAGATATATACTGAAATCTGAATGACATGAAAAACGTGAGCAATACTGAAAACTTTACAGTGAAGTGAGCAAAGTTTGGATGAGTTAAATAAAAAAGCTCTTGACTTGATTTCGAGGATGATATTTTTGGTAAATATCTTCTCGGGATTTTTAGTGAATACAAGGCGACATTAACTTTTGATGAGTAATTTTGTACAAATAGGATCAATTTTTGGATATTAGTTGAGAGTGAATTTTGGTAAAATATCTTACTCTTCGATTTTATTTTACGTAAATCAATACCACCAGACCGAGGAATA
>JAGVSQ010003749.1:0-15370 GCA_022683975.1 Rhyacophila evoluta
ATTTAGAATTTAAAATCAATTTCCATCAAGCACCATCAGTCGAAAATATTAATACATACATATGTAAATATTCGATAGATTGTGTCTTTTCAATTTGAAAAAAAATACCGTACGCATTGAAATGTGAATAATGGTTTAGATTAGATCACCAAATGTCAAGGCAGTGGATAATGTTTCATCCACATAATTATATTATACTGATTTTTTTATATAAAGCCGCAAGATATGATTTATTTAGTTAGCTGAAGCCAGTGAACCGTGAGAAATCGTCCATTTTTATTAAGTACATGCAGTAGCGTACCTGGGGGCGGGGGGAGGTTGGACGTGATCCGCCCCAGACGGTGTATATTTGGGGGGTGTTTTTAAAACATTTTTGTTTTAAGTATATAAAAATGAATATGAGAAAAATGTTGTAATCAAGAGAATAATATTGGGATCAATATGATTTTCAGTAATTATTAATGGCCATTCTTGTTTTCGATTGATTTAGAAAGGGCGGCAAATTGAGGACCGACCCAGATGGCAAAAGCTCTTTGTACGTCACTGAGTAAATTTATATATTGACATTAACAGCAAATGTCATACGATCGATGATGGATACTGATATAGATGGTTCAGAACTGGTCTAAGTGCAATTATGAATATTTTATTAATAATATACACGAATGTGAAATATATAGATCTAGATAGTATTTGAAACAATATTTTTGCCAAAATTGATTGCGAGTAAATCGATCAAGCTATATATTAATACAACTCTCTATCTCTCTGCCATATCCGCTCCTTATAGAGAGCATATGGGCACCACATGGCGCCTACAGAGTTCTCTCCCCTGCCAGTCGCTTCCCATCTCCCCCGTTCCTGTGGATAGTACCCGACGGTCTTGCAGGACGCCGAAATCCCACCGATCGGAAAAACAGGAGTATCTAGTGTATACGGAGGCATCCGTAATACATGTCCCAGCCAATTTCAGTGCCACTGCATGGGTGGGATATGTATTACCGTGTGACAGGAGGCTGCTCGTCCGCTCCCTTGTTTCTGAATTCCTTACGAAGTCAGACTATTTCACCCTCTGTATCTGACGAAGGCATCCGTACAACTATGGACTCATAACTATGAACTGCATTTCAACTAATGTAATTAATTATGCAGTTTGCACGTGGTCAGTTTAAATTCGTGCAGTGATAAAGTAACACATACGTGATCTTCTTAGATATAGTGTAGTTCATATTTATGACGAGTTTACCAAAAAGGTTGAGTTTGTTTTAAGCATCAGTTCAATGTTTAAGAGTTATCAGGAAGAGCTTATTAAGTTGGTTGTATTTAATTACACGTCCATTTTTATTATAAATAATATGTATTTGAAATATAATATTTAAAAAAACTACCCATACTATAATTAGGTAATTTCAGTTTAAATAATATTTTTCTGTGCGCGTCTACTTTGTCATGCATCAGTTGTCTTGTGTGTAGTTTTCATGGAAGAATAATATACTCAAATCTTAGGCATAAAAGATCACGTAATACAAATGCGATTTTCTAGCTGTTTTTTAACCAGTTATCGATTTATAATTGCGATCATTTCTGCAACAACGATAAACAAATATCGTGGTAAAATCATTTGCCTATAATAATTAATATCAAAGTGAACAATGAAACAGGATCTCACTATTATTATGATATTGGGTATTGAGATTATACTCATTTACGTGTTATGTCAGAGTAGATCGATCACGCTTTGTTTTATAAGGTGGTGTCAAGGATACGCTAAAAAACTGTAATAAGGAAACTTACAAAAAAGCGAATAGTTATTATTGTTAAAATTGATTTGCATACTCTCAATTATTTAAACGTGTACTGTGTTTAAACGCGACAATGTATCGATTTGGTACTAATATATAACAGAGCCTTGAGTATCCGAATTAAATTGCGATATAAGTGGTTTGTATTACAAAAATATGGAATAACTGAAGGGAGACAAACTGCTTTTTTATCAATCACATAAGTTACTCTAGTAACTTAATTAGCTTTCTATGAAATATAAATAATGTTATTGAAACTTTTTCAAAGAATTCATTAAAACGCACTTAATAAGATCTAGCATAAACAATGAGCATCTTGTAGGTGTCAAGCCATGAATACTTCAAAGTTAATTTTCTGAAGTCATAATCGTAACTATCTATTAAATTTGTTGAAGCAAGAAGCTCTCTCTACCTGAGAGTACGCCTACGTCTTGTAAGAAACATACCGGATTATCGTTTGTGTCCGACACTCCGCAAATCTGTTCAATTGTCATATTAATGTTTTACTATAGACATTATATTCTTATACTTTGATGGATTAATTATTACACTCTATATTAAGTAATTTTCACATTCTCTATTTTTTATGTTTGTATCCCATTTATTTTATCCAATCATGATAATCAATAAGTCAAACAATCGACGTGTAGATAATGAATGAAATGTATACTGCATTATTAGATTTTGCTCTCTCCAGTGGCCTAAAAGTATCACGAGCGCTTCAGTGCCAGATGATACTGTTTGAATTTTCACAATTGCCATTTGTTTAAATAAATTAATAAGTGCAGGACTCATTGCACAATGTGCTAATAAGTAAGTGATTGAAAACTTATCTAGGAAAAAAAACTTTCAACAAAAGCCTTCATATTGGGGAGATCCACTTACGTGTACGTTATAGTAGATATAACATTTATAACTGGACATGCATATCAATCAAATTACAGGGTGACCCTACGAAGACAATATTCTTTTTCATATTTACGAGAAGTACTACAAACTGCGAAAATTAATTAGCGATTGAACTTTATTTTTATTTTTGTTTTGAAAATTCCATAATATCTACTACAGACTCAATGAAGTAGTGTAATCTTAGAATATTTTATAGTGGCAACTTATGATTATCAATATAGTCTCCTGTTTTGGGGGTGTAAAAATTAGTGGAAAATATTATATTTGAAGATGCGCTTATTAGTCAAAACTCACAGAAGACAGGGTGAAGACTATTCTACCATACTAAGTAAAAACACAGTATCTAATATACATAAGGAATTATACAGCAGATACAGTGTGTAGCTTGTTGCCATTTTATACAGTGGTAGATTTTGAGGGATGTAATACAGTTAGTTCTCCAGTTACAACCACCTTGACTCAACTCACATTTGCAGTATTTATATTATAACAACAACTAGGGCTGTGTGGTAGAAATTTTCTCGGAATGATGCAAGTCTTTAAAATGTCGCCCCTCTCGCGCACTGAAATGTCTGATATCTCGTTTTTTTAAGTCTTGCGCATAGTTTTTTGCCGCTTCACAATATAATATTAGCGCCCCGTGCGTTTCGTTTTTTTAGAACATTTATATTGATTTCGCTACTTTTGCCGCCCCTTACATGATGCCGCCTGATGCAACCGCGTCTCTGCTTCGTAAAGCGCCACGTCTCTGATAGCAAATGTGTTAATAAAAATATTAAATTGTATATTTCGAAATGCATATTTTATACGGAATAATAAATTACAGACGTACACTATTATTCACTATAATATGTAAATATTTTTTATTATGATTGATATCTTTAATATTCTGCCGGTTGATTTACGATAGGGCTATCCCATGATAAGTTGAAGACTGATTGTGTTGTACATACAACACAATCAATATATAACATAGTTTTAAAGAACTATATATATTTTTAAGGCAATTGTATTTTTTTGGGTCACACTGCACAAATGAATGAACTAATATTGATTATTATTATTTCAGTACCAATGGCATTAAACATTTATTTGAATGAAAAGCATTGCAGTCTCCTAGTTGAAGCAATTATAACGAGATTGTCCAATTATATATAATTACAGGTATTATTTGATTCATAAATTGGTTTGCGGTTTGTCAAGAAAATTGACGCAGATAGATAATAAGGAGTAATTATCCAATTGAATGAAATAATGTCACCGTTTTCAACACCACTTCTACACATTGCTAATGAATACATCCACATAATCATTTTACTACCGACAGCAACTTCATTCAATAATTGAATGCCACACGCATTTTTGCTCGTTGAACTAAACGTGATTGTGTACTTTGTTTAATTATCGACAGACGAATCAAGTGTGCGACTTAGCAATGAAAATTTAATTCATTAAAGTTACTAATTACACTAAAGGATTCGTGAGTTATTTCAATATTATCGTTACGCTTTTATATTATTAATATTAACCATTTTTATGGTAAATAATGATCTATCTATAAAGCAAAACCTCGATATAACAAACTTCGGATATAACGGACAAAACATTTGTAAAGAAGTAGCAGTGAAAACGTTGGGAAATGGTTGAAAGAATTTATTTGTTTGGTGGGCAAAATGTAGCATAGATTTAGATGGGTTAGAAGTTCCTGATTTCTGTATGCCAATATAGAATAATGCTGGAGGATACGTAGCCGAAGAAAAAGTTCTACGGTGGTTAAAAGTAAATATTATTACATTTTTATAAGTTTGGACAGTTTGAAACAACACTTGATTCGCTTCTTGAAACCTCATTGTTCTTGTGTTGTCCCACGTATTTTCTTAGTAAAAAAATGCATTTTGAAAACCGATATCCATATAACAGACTTAGTTTTAGCGAACTCACGTTAGCCGATTATATACAAGTTTTACTATATATTTATCATTGTTTATGAAAAAAGAAAGAAATGCAAACAACTATATTTTGAGTCTAGCATTTTTTTTAATGTCACGCAAAATACTAAAATTTTAACAATATTGAACAGTCTTTCTTGTATACTAATAGAATTCGATATTAAGATCTAATTGATGTTTTTTTGCATACAAATTTGGTTGTTGGCAAGCTTACAATTTTTTTAGAGATAAAACAAATTATCACACTGTTCCCCATTTCGTCCAGCTAATAAAACCGCAATATTAAGCATTGACCTAATTATTGCCACAGATAACTTATGTGGATACAACATATTTAAACAGGGTCAGGTTTATAGCGAAGATCTTGTAATATTCCGAAAATACCATAGTAAAACCTTGAAATCAGAGAATCAGCTGCCTCTGCACAAAATTCAAGTAAAGTACGTGATCTTAGTATTGTATTATAATACTGGGTTTAGAAGCCGGCTTTGTCTGGGATAGATTCTATTAATTCTGTTTTTTATTTTAAAAAATGTTTCAATATTCATAGACTTGCTTGACATCCAAATTTTACGTCACTACTTGTCAAAGTTTGGGAGGAATTCCTGTGACAGACGGACACATACAAGTATTTTCTGTTTTACATTATATATTTATAGTATATAAATTATATTGTAAGCAATTAGGAGGTCCTGAAAAAGATGGACATAAATATGTATTTTATGTTTTATAATATAGAATGGATTATGGTATACATTAATTTATGAGCGGAAAATCGGATGCCACCTCTATCGCTCCTGGAGGAGTATGTGAAGATGTAGAACAACATTTAAAAATCTCGTTTGTGCTAATTGAGACTACACATTACCTGTCTCCCCGGTAGCGTAGAGCTTAGCGTGTGCGCCTAGCAATCCGGGGAATACAGTCCTACATCTGTCGAATTTTTAGAAAACGAAAAATACAAGGCTGGATGCCCATTGGGTTGAGCAATTATCTGACAAACAATTCTCGTGAAAAATATGTCAAGATATCTTCACATTGTGGGGATCCATATACTCCACTCTCGGAGTGGATATCTTCACACTGTGTAGATCCATATGCTCCACTTTGGGAGGGAATATATAATAATATAAGAAGAAGAAGATATTACCCATTTCAAAGTCCGGTCTTATATTTGTATAGTCATGTATATTTACAACTTCTCCCACAGAATGTACTCGGCGGTAAGCGAAATTAAGCGATGCTGGTATGACCTAGGACAGGGTTTTATACACTGCAACACATTTAAAGATCTCCTTACTAGTAAGATTTACCCAACCTAAAAAATAAACCAAGTGTTCCGTTCATATTTCCGAGCTTGCAAAGTGTTCCATTGGAGAAAAAAAATGGGAAACCCTGGACCTAAGTGGATGCAAAGCGACTAGCGAGGGACAGAAAATTCTGGAGGTGTCATGAGGCGATCTATGAGAGAATGTCAAATAAGGTGCGGACATGGCAAAAGAAGATTATGTGCAACAAATGAACAATTTTATAATAACATATTGCATGTTTAATTGTGAAGTGTCAACCATATTTTGAGAAATATAGCCGTATATTTTTTAACGAATAACGCGCCAATAAAATGTGCCATACGTGTATCATAACATAATGTCCGTACAGTCAATACAAATTGATGATAGGAAAAAAAACGTATTTAAATCTTTTATTTCGACAGTATTTACGAACACAAAAAATAATATTTATTTTATTCACATTATATATGTACAACGTAACATCCGGTCTTAAAACGAACCTTCATCATATATATAATGAACGATCGAAAATAAATCGACACCTTTTCGTGTCAGGGGCGCCTCGCATTATTTTTAGAACGCGCATTTACGGACACACAATCCAACTTTTAGATAAATTATGACAATATACTATTCTTCTTTTTTAGATGCAATCCATCTGATGTGAAATTGGATATCCTTGCTCCTATCTCCCTACTATGCAGATTAAGAAACGGAACGTCTATGTCCTATTGCGGATTACCTTAATACCTTAATATAATATAATAATAACGTTAATCCAACCGTTTTTTAAGCCACATTTTAACAATGTCCGCTCCTAGTTTGGACCATTTTGTTCCCAATAGAGTGAATACTTATCTTATTATAATATTTTTTATGAAAATATGTCGGTCCGTAAGGTATTCATGCTCTAAAATTAAATTAAAAAATACATGTGTATATGTTTGTACATCTACAGCACTTTTACGCACAGTTACGCGCTTCGGAGTGCCGAAAAGTGGTGTGGAGAATTTCGGTATCGAATACTTGAAACCAGTACTAGTAACCAATACTTAATTTGAAAAGTATTCGTTACTAACGACTACTTATTGAGTACGAGTACTTTTGAAAGAACCGGTTATATTTCAGTATGACTATTTTTTTAAAAGAACCGGTTACTTCTTCAGAATAAGTACTATTACAAGTTAAATAAGCGGCTATCTATGCCGTGAGACCTTAAAAAAGCTCTCGCGACAAAAATCTGGAGGAGATGTAGGAATGTAGAAAATTTGAACATATTGCGAGACCTAATAAAAATAAAAAAGGTTTCGCGATAAAAGATCTACGGAAGCTCAGATTTGAAAAAAATGGCTTCTAAATTATGAGTATTTACAAAAGAGAATGATTAAAGAAGTATCCAATACTTGGTACCGGCTACTTACAAAAAAACCGGTACCCACGAGTACTCAAAAGTACCGGTTCCACACATTACTAGTGCCGAGCTATTTACAAACACCCCGCTTTACCAACACGGCCAGAGGCGACACCGTAATGGATATAACGTTTATTAAAATTAAATTAACACATGGTGAAAAATACCGTATAACGAACAATACTAAATATTATAAATTGATTTGCGTTCTACTTACAATAATTAGGGAGCAGAGACTTAAATTTGATAAGATCTTAGACTGGTCGACTTATATTAATTATGTATTCTTTTTTTAATGACGTGCCAATGTCAATCCACAACTAGGAAGTATACTGTCATTATTGTATGATATAAAAATTATTGAAGCCGATTTTTTACACACGGTATGTTTTATAACGGTAACCCCGATTCCTTAAAATAATAATGCATTAAAATTAACCAAACTACCTGCTGCTTGAGATATTTATTTTGTATAAATTATTAATTCTCGTTATTCTTAATTGTATTGCTGTCAAAATTGAGCAAAAGCTTTTAAGCAATAAGCCCGTTCCTCATATGACACGGTTTCGGAATAATGATTAAATGGAAATATAGAAATAAGATTTGAATTACAATAAAGTGATATTAAGATGATACATATATATATATATTCAATTTTGACAGGATTCTATCATGGCAACAAATTGTTCTAGACTATATATGTTAAAGATAGAATAGTGAAAGGCCTATTACACTACAAAATATTACGTGCTCTTACTGCAGAATGGGCGAGGTCTATTGTATGTGATTTAAGTGTCTAAGACTTATTACACCGCATTTAGTAAGGGTAAGGGTGCCTTGAAATTGTGTAGTGTAATAGGCCTTTAAGTAAGGCACGATGAAAAAAGCTATCATGAAAGACTGTAGGTAATAGCAAAAATATATTCTTGAACGTAAACATTACTATATCAAAATCTACAACCTATCATGAAAAGAGAAAAGATCAACACACATAGGACTGTGTATATATATATATATATATAGTAGTGGCCATGCATGATAAATAAATTATTGAAATATTTTTTTTATAAATGCATTTTATATTTATATATACACCAACTTGCTATTTTCTATCTTAAAATCGTCGTTGAAACAATATTTTATTTACTATATCCTTTTTTTGGCGGCGTTCCTAAGCATATGGCGCCCCGGAGAACTACCTGTGTTATGTATAAAAAAATTATCCATGTTTAAAGTATCCGTAATAATATATGAATTAAAGGTAGATAAGAATTAAATTGTGTAATTATCGAACACGTGTAGTGATTAATTATAATTAATTTTGTTCCTGGATATGTCTTATCAGATCGATTTCAGCGAAAAATAATGACTACGCGCTAAAAACCGGTTCGTTTCCGTTACATCTTTGCAGTCGGTATAATCTTTATTGTGAATCATATGCGTGTTATGAATCAAAATATTTTCGCGACTAACCTGAAATTTTACTCATTTCAGAGATTTTATGAGAATTTAGAAAAAAATATGCAAAAACTTGTACGTCAGAGGTAAGACAGGATGTCACAAAGGATTCTGTGAATTTTAAATATGACGTTTGAGTGTAATTTAATATGCATATATACGTCTAGGGCTATTAAAAGTCTAAAGAAAATTTTTGACAACACATGTAACATTTGGAGGACTGATTTAAGAAGATGTATGCCGAGAAATTGTCAGATCACATAAAAATATCCGCAAAGATAACGGCATGGTTCTGTATTCTGCTCTGTTATCTGTTCTTCGCTGTATGTATATTTATTGATTATATTATATTGGGGATATCGCCTTTAGGAACATTATATTTTTAAAGAATATAGTAATGTAATACTAGGTTAAATTAATAATGTTTAAAGCATCACAACTTTTTTCCAATATTTTTTCAACACTTGGCCTGCGGAACTCGCAATATTACGTGATTGGATACTCAAGCGGCCATCTGCCGGATTCGGAACGTTCCGTGCCTCATACTATAACTATTTTGACTGCCAACTGTAGTCAAAGACATTTACTAGATTTTTATTCGAAAACCAGAAATCTTTCTCGCTCTATATTTCGTAAATATCGTCACTAATGATATCAATTTAAAGAGTGTTAGGGTTATCCTACCCTACTACGATACTATTGTACATCCACAGTAGATATAAAAAGAAAACTTGTATTGAACTAACAACAAAATAATATATTTTAATGGCATAAAGACATAATGTCTTCGTTCGTTCACAAATATGCTTAAAAAAATTAGTTAAAAAGTCATTATACGACTTTATTTACTAACGCGAAGGAAATTATTACCGCGTGCCACACAGAAGGATGCCACGGGTTGACCAATCCTCAATAGTTTGGCACTAATACACGTGAAAAACAATCTAACCATCTATGTCTACATAATTGTATACTCTACATTCGGCAGATATAATAAAGTAGGGTAATACATGATTTTCATATCTAACTAGTTTGGTCGATAAGTATTTTAAAAATAATCCAAATATTTACATAGTATTCAAAGATATGATCACGACGATCGATAGTATTGATAATCGCGGCATAAGCGAAAGAGTTATCAAATGTAAGTAGCTATGTAGATCTATATTATTATAATTTAATTTATCTAAAACAGGTTGGAAATAAAGTTTTACCATGTAAGTACAAATTGTTATAGTGATATATACTAATTATATAGTATTATTATATATTATAAAATATTAATGTACAGTTTAGTACAAAAAAAAAACTTGGAGAATGTTAATAAACTCGTGTCAGTTTTGAAAAGTGGCTTCACTTTTACTAATTATGGCTCCGTCTGTAATAACAAGGTGATATTCAAGTCTCATGTAGCAAACTCTATAATGGACTACAAAAATATCTGCCCATGGCCTCCCACTGCCGGCAAAAATGATAACAACGATGATTATTTTGAATTGGTTTCATTTAGGCGCGCAAGACATTAACCCCAGGTGTGTTTTTAAAGGTTATTCGTGGGTGGCGGCGTATCGAACCTGAACCACCGGCGTCAAATGCTTCCTGCTCAGTGACAGCTGAAAGACACGCCGATGAATGGCGAGCAAAGCGGAAATGGCAACTGTAAAAGAACGAACCATTTTTAATTATACGTTTTCATGCTTCTATTTGAACTGTCTATGACCTCAGAAAGAGGTCGTCTTTCAACTACGTACGCCTATCGATATGAACGTAATATCTCGGATTATGTATTTGAAATCGGGAGTCAATTCACTTGTTATTCAATACGGAATACCACTTAACAGATGCAAAACCTCCGTAGCAGTATAGGCAATAATAATGTAATCAATAAATGTATTGTAAACTGTATTTTAAACTAATTTTTTCATGTGAATCGTTATTTTCGATCCAAATTTTTTTTTTAATATCTTCAAGCTAGAATATTTATGTTCGTGTAATATAAATACAGTGGTACTTCGGTATACGTCTGCTTTGGAATAAGTCCAACTTGGAATATGTCCTGTTCGGGAGCGTAATTTTAGAAAAATAGTATAGTTCTCAATTCGTTCCAACACTAATTATTTGTTTTCCCATAAAGAATAAAGGTAAATGAATAATCCGTTTCCATGAAAATAGTCCCATCATTATTGGGATACTATGCATTGGTGGGGTTATTTAAAATAATTTAAATACTGGTTCAATGCAAAGAATAATTTGTACAGAATATTGTTTGTTGAGAATGGATGGTTAAGCTTTCTTAGAGAAATGGCTGTCAACCCATTGAGTATCAAGTCCTATTTCTTTAAATTAAAAAAATCCTCTCTTAGTTGTGGTATTAGAACCCTTATTTTCCGATACTGTAGCCTGCAGCCCCAGTCGGCCATTTGGTGTAATTATTTAGGGGTTAGTAATTGAAGACTGTTTTAATCAATAATTTTATTGTAAACAACAAACATGGTTTATTGAAAAAAAAACAAACAAACGATTATAACACGTTATTGTAGAGCAAGTATTTTTTTTTCATAATCCACGTGGGGTTCACGCTATTGAAAAAAAATCTCGATTGTGAGCCTAATTTGAAGTTAATTTATTTACGCATTAAATTTTGCCTGGATTATAGATATTGCAGATTGTCCGATACGTATTACGTCGACACTGGCCAAAAGTAAAAAGACACAACATAATTTTTTAGATCAAATAAAAAATAACGCTTTGTGGTATTTGAATTGTATCAATCATTTCAAATGTCAGATTACAATCGATTAAATTTTATCACCCAACCCAATCGTTAACAACCGCTTTTGCGCAAAAGAAACTCCCAGAAGGCCTCCATGGTGGTTTTTAATATACTGTAACTCTTACTACCATATGGTGGACAGTGAGTGACCAGTACATATATATATTATTTTATTTCTCCAACTATACTGATTATGGATTCCTAAGACCCTATCGTTTCAATGATGTCATTACGAAATAAATATATTGATTAATATCACAGACATGTTTATTTTGTATTTTTTCTACGACCTGCACGTGCGAGCGTATATTATATGAGAATGGTATGTGTATTGGGCAGCATCGATCAATCATTTGAATGATTTCATTACGTCTGACAAGGTAAAAGAGGGAGCATTCTGAGCGGCTTGTTACAATGACTTAGTCTTTAGTGTATAAATGATATCTGGGATGGAATGTCACTCCTTTGTTTCCGCCGTCATTTTTTCAGTTATTGGACTTAATGCATATTATTTGATTTTTAAAGCTACTTTAAAATTACTGGATATTTTTTAATGTTGATATTTAAAAAAAAATATGGAATTTGATTCAATGGTATTGGCTGTAGAGTTCTTTTCATCTCTTTTTGTATTCCTTTCTTGTGGTATTGCGTTTAATGAGCGATATGCCATATATAATACGTATTTTTACTTCATTGATTTTTACGAAAATTGAATTTTAGTTTTTGGTATTAACTTATAAAAACGTTCATCAGTGAGTCGTCTTATTGATTCCTTACACATATACATCGCACAGAACTTTAAGTGTATGTATTGTATTGAAGGCCATATCGGTGGAAAATCATGAAACTGTACTTATTACGATTATATTATTTCATTGAAATAAACGGAGGATAATTCCGCCATTTAGGTAAATTGAAATAGCCTCTCGGGGATTTTTTATTTAATACAACCAAAGATATAAAACATAAATTATTTGTGTGATGAAATCATAGTGGAAAATCTCAACGTACTGACTAATTTGTATTTATTAGTCACAATCTCTGTTTTATTTATTGATATGATTCAAAGAATTTTAATGCTTTTTTTTACATTCTGGGAACATCACATTTTATCTGATAAAAACCCAATTTTAATAAGGCACATTATATGACGCTTGTATTTAAATCTACCAACAGTATAAATTTTATTATCTGTCGAAAATACTTTTTTTTTGACTTATTTTTTAATCCAGATAGAAGATTTTCATAATTATTCAACTATAATACAATACATAGTTTTCTTTTATACATACTTTAGAAATGCAACTATTAATTATAAAAAAATTATCGCTACAATATGTTAATAAAAGTGTACACATTATGTGTTAATGCAAAAATGTGCCAATAATACAAGAGATTGCAAAAGATAAAATTATGCTTCACAAAGTGACCTAAACCAAAAAATCAAGATACGTGTTTCTGAAATATTGTATTGGCGACGAAATAGTCATATTTTGCGACATAAATTGAAACACACAAATAAACAAAACACACATAATATGTGGAATTATAAAAAAGTCACCCGACTTTTAAAATCACAATGAGTTAATCTTTGCTTTATAGTGTGTTGTATGTGAAGTTTGAGGATTATTCCCGCTCTAAAAATGGTGCATGTGGATCTACACAATAGATAAACGTTCTGTATACATATATTCAATCCATAAAATGTGGGAGTGGCACCCACAATCTCCAAAACAAGCACGTTGATTTTATTATACAACTACATTGAAAATTGTGGAAGGATGAACAATTTTCATGACAAATCGTTCAGTAAGCCAAATAGCAGCTCCTACTTCACCAAATACTAAAACTTTCAATTTATAGTACTGCTTTTTAAATGTAATGTGTGCAAATAACAAACCGTTTTTATTGACGGTTTTATATCGCTTAGATTATGTTTGGTTAACTACAATTGAATTCGGTTTTTGGTAATTTGAATACCCACAAATATATGCAGCTGCTTTTTTCACTACCTGAGCTGTACAACGTACAACTATAATAACTATATAGTTAAAGATAATATAAATCAATTATATTATAATCAGAGGGCATCTGACATATTATATCGATATTTTTAATCATTTGTTATAGATACACACGCTGTGATTGTCAAAATTCGAAACTTAATTGAAAAAAAACGTGTCCACCTTTGCTATTTAAAAATCTTAGCGTATTCAAATGAAAATAAATTCAAATACATATACATAAAAGAGATTTATCGATAAAACCACATATCAAAAAAATTGTCAAAAATGTTTTGACTAACAAAAAGTATTGACGTCAATAGCCAAAATTAAGTATGTAAAAAACGAGTATAAAAATATAATATATAATAAATTAATTTATTAAAAATAAAATTGGGTCATGATTGTTCGATATGTATATCAAATAAGGTGTTGGTATTTAGAAAAAAATATGACTTATTTTTCGGTAAAAAAGTAGATAATCACACGATAGACTTCGATTAAGTGGGAAACCTCAAGGTATAATGAATATTACAAATTATTAGTGTTACGTTAGTCTCAATTATAATCTATGAAAAATAATAAATAGCTGACAGAAATTGAGTGATGATCTGATTGTCGCACACGTTGTGGACCGATCGTACGCACGTGAATAACAAATTCATATTGTGAGCGCCCAATTTATTATTTACTACATACAAATTATATATAGATATGGCTTCGTAAAATTTTTGTTCATTTACAATTATGGTAAAGTTTAAACAATTATCGAACTCTAATAATTTATTAAACAGATGTCAGAGATAGTTTTATAATAAATAATATGATAGTTTGTATTAATTAGTTCATGTCACAAATATTTGGTAAAGAGTTATGTCATGGCTGTAGGTAGAACTTTTGGTTAGGATCGTACCAATAGACAGAATCGTTTTGTATTTTAAGTTGTTTTTTTTTTTTTAATTCTTAGAAAAGGTCAATATTATTGAACATATATTATTCCGTGGGATAAAAACAAATAGACTTTGTGTATTGTTAATCGACAAATGCCAGATTGTACGCATTTGTTATATTGGTCTTAACGTAGTATTAAATTAAACAACGTTTAGACGATGCCTTTGTGGCTAGAGATGTCGGAGAAGCTTTTGAAAGTGCTAACATATAGTGAGTAAATATATACATTTGACTCTTTATTTACCAGATTACATCATCGACTTCGTGGTTGATCCAAAACAATGATAAAAAGTAACAAAGCGAATAGGATAAACCACAGAGTTATCGGCCACCCACCAGTGATGAGCCACTTGGTGGTAATACACAAATAGATATTTAAAATCCTTAATTATGAATTTTTGTTATTCGATATCATTAGCAACAGTATATTCTTTAGATCTACTATGGTATATTTTCACATGTGATAACACAACGGTTAAAATTGTATATTTTGTTGAGCAGGTGAAAATCTGATAAATCTAAAATAATTTGTTTATACTTTTGGCGGTATATTTATTTTATTATTAAGGTTATTTTTAATGTATATTAATACGGAATTATTGAAATCTGTAGGATTGTACGCCTAACGGGTATCTACATTATTTTGTCAGTACATAATATCATATATAATAATAACACATCACTCGTATAATATATATATATATTCTGAAAGCTGAAAACCAATGACCCAGGTCGCAAATGTCGAATCGCATGAAAATTTATTCATTCAAATAAAAATACAAAATAGCAAAAGTATAGAGAATTATTATGGAAAGATAAAGT
>JAGVSQ010003750.1:0-20844 GCA_022683975.1 Rhyacophila evoluta
ATGCGTCGCCAAATACATATTCCTCCTCAGTTTTAAGCTACAATAAGAAAGCATGACCAAAATGAAAGCAGTTGGATAAAGCCATGGAAAGTATCTATACACCCGCAAGTACAGAAGTCTGAGAAGCAAGAGGACCACGCACAATTTTATACATATTCTTACCAATTCGAAATAACTTTTCAGTTTATTTTCTTCATCATTTGGAAATATGAGAGCATTGTTTACAAATCGGTGAATCTAATTTGATTAATTTTATAATATTAGTTGAATTGATAGCAGTGAAATATTTTAGTGTTTAAAACGTGTGTGCTTAAAAAATTTACTCAACAAATAAAATAGTTGAGCGATTATTACAATCTTCTGTTCAGTGATGGCATCTCAAATGTAATATATATAATTAAATTCATGAAAAATCTATGAATTGTTACCAAATTTAAACGAAAGTCTGTATATGTATTATTTTATATCTGATTTAAAATATTGTAACAAAAACTTAATTAGTTATGCTTGAGATTTTAGCGCCATTAAAATTCGCGGACGACTTTCATTTACGTTTCACGTGGAAGTGTAGTTATTCATCAAAACAATGGTTTAAGAAAGTTTTTATAATTATATATTTCGTTTTATACACGCATACAAGAAAACAAAACAAACATAAAATACAATATATATATAAAACCAAAAACAATAAATCATAAAGTGTTACACGGTTATTAAAATTATACATAAATCCAAAATAATATTAACATGTCTGATATGTAATTTATAATAAGAAAAATATATGGAAGTATATGAAAGTAGAAACGAGATCAATATGTATTTATATAAAGTGAAATTTATAATGATTTTCAGTTATATAATATTAAATCAGTACAAAACCATAATATTTTAACAATTTCCTGCGTATTGCAATACATAATTCAAACTGTAAATAAGTATTTTTGGGTTGCAAAATTTTGGCAGATAAGTACGATCAAGATGGCGAGTTGTTTTTTTTTGTAACAGGTTCTGTAGATTTAATATATTATATTATATATTGGTACAAGCCATATATAGTCCTATACACGCCCATTGGTTACATCACACAATGCTCCACTTCTGTAAGAATCCTTTCCGCATGTAGAAAGTAAGTGTATTTTCGATATTAATAAATATTTTTTGGCAGCCTTCATTATTTCGATAATTTTGATTTTTTTTTTCGCTAATGGTACACAATATAAGATGAAAAAAAATTAAAACAATAGCTGAATTATGTTGTACAGCGTTTCTCAATTATTTCTCACCAAGTATTTCGTAGTCGCTAATAACATTTGCGTTTATTTAAATCAACTCGTTTGATGTTATACCGCATTCTAGAACAATCAATTTATAAAATTCGAATTAATAAAAGTCTATTTTAGAACGTGTTTGCAAGACTAGACATAATAGCTGTGTGACGAGCGAAATAGCTATCAACAATAGACAGTTTTAGCTGAATAATTATTCATAAATTCAACAATCGATAAATTTGTATTTTTTAAATTGTTTAAACCGTTTTTTTTATAAAATAATAATCGGTTCGCACGAAATATTATATATTTTTACTGAATTATTTATTATATATGACTTTTTTTAAGTATAAACTAGCTTTATAATATATATTATCGAATATAATACAAGCATTGTATAAATAAAATTGCTAGACTATCGAATTCCGTTGAAATATGTTGTGTCATCAATGATAAGAACCGTGGGCATCGTATGATTCGTAACCGGAGTTTTCTTGAAGCTGGTGTCCATATCCTCCATAGCTGGCAATTGGCTCTCGTCGGACAGTAGCCTGGAATCCATGATGAGCATCAGCGGTGTAATCGACGGTACGTTTGTGACCATCAGGATCGACCAGACTGTAAGATCCACGGACTACATCACCATCGCGGGTTTCCTGGTGGCTTTTTTCGTCTCCGGTCTTATCATCCTTGACTCCGTATGAGAATTCGTAACGTGGGTGGGAGTGGTAGTCCACTGGGTTATGGTCTCCGTGTCCAAACTCGGATAAGGCGGATAAGTCGGCTTGATTAGAATAGTCCTCGTGGCCACCATAGCCTCCGTGCGAAGAGACATCGGCCTGGGCTGCGTAAGCGGCTGCTTCATGACCAGAGAAAGAATGGTCATGAATCAGACCAGCATGAGCGGTCAGCACGCAGGCGGCGAAAATGAACAACTGAAATTATCAAAACAATAATATTAAATTTATTAAATATCAACAAATTCAACTCAACAGAATTATAATTTATAGGACCAAAACAATTATGGTCCTCGGGGATCAGTCCATTGACTTCTCTGATACAACATAAGTTAGCCTAAAATAATCTTTTACGCAACATTCTTAGCCAGTCAACATCCAAGAAGATTGATTTGACCCTGGGGAAATTCTCCAGAGACATTTACAATATAACATTTGGGAGAAATTCGTGGTCCTAACATCGTGGTATACTTGTATGTCCGAATTGATGGTTGCAGAGAGAAAACCAAAAGTAAAATTGTAGCTTAATTTTGATGGATAATAACTGACAAACAACAGCAAAGTGACTTGACAAAAAATATGTGGACGAAACACGTGACGTATTGTATAAAATGTGGTTAATACTAAGCGGTCCAAAAATCGAAAAAAATGATGTGTTCATAAATGCGTATGAACTTGAGACATATTTATATTATATTACAGATTTTCAATTAAAATTAAATAATATTTCACAATTCATCCATCATATTCTTACAACCGGTCTTAATCGGGCGTACCCCGACAGCCCTGATTTCGAGAAGTGTTCTACTTTTATTTGAATAGAGTATCCCGGGAGTTGATACTAAAAAATCAAGACCTGGTTTATAACACTCTCAAGCGTGCTAAAATTAACTAATATTTTGGTTGAGCAAGTATGCAATGTAAATAGATGATTATCTCTCGTTCACCATATGGCATTGCAATATTTTTCAAAGCAATGAAATTAGCAGCTCTAGCAACCGGATCGGATGTCCTGATAGATCCATAGACCGACTTGGCAACTCCTACCGTTTTAACATATAACTCAACATTAAAAAATGATATGATTAATATCTTAGTGATAAGCAAACCATCTAATTATATAGTGATGGAATCACGCACGCTGTACTGCATGCCAACCAAAGTGTTGGCAAGCTACTCCCGAGACACTTCTAGCACTTATTAAGAGCGCCTCACGTTCGTTACGCCACGGTATACGCCCCCATAACGGGTGTGGAGACGTAGCGGGTGGTGGAAAGGAAAGCAAGTGATGGTATCCTCATTTAAAACTGTAGTATTATGGTAATCATATACCTACAGTATGTCTGCAGTCGGAGACCTGTCAGTCCATGACGATGATTAAAATTATGACAGTCCGCGTCAACAGTTATGTACTGTCAGTCTAATTGATAGGGTCATGTCACGTCTTGCGTGCTTTCTCATTCCTAATCGTCTCTTTCGATTGACAGTCCTCGGATAGCAGACAGACTGTAGGTGTGTGGGCACTATTATACATTTATTTAAAGGTGTTTAGAGGAGGATTCCAGGTCACGAATAATGACTGATTTGAAAGTCTAAAATTTTAAAAAGCTTTTGAATTTACAGTTAATTATTGTTATAATAAGACACTTAGTCTTTATAACATAATAGATTTAATAACTTAATATATTAATGGAAAATTTTAAGTATATTTCAAATATTAATAATGTTAAAATAATCTCTTAAGATAATTCAATAAAATATTGTTAAAACATTAGTTGTGATGTAGCAATCAATGATTGTGCACTGTATGACGGCATTGTTTAAAATGTTGTATAAAAAACGAGTAATGGTTGCACAACTCAAAAATACTTATCATGCACGATCTCGTTCGTCAAATTTTACTAAAGCCAAATTGGATTGGTAAATATATTATGTTATTCGTAAATCGTACTAGAAATATATTATTGTATAGATTGAATGACGCTAGATATGGCTAATAAATTGGTAATGAAAGTGCCCACTTTCGTGCTGAATTTCGATGGTTATATTGATAAACGCGTGAGTTTAATATCCGAAGCTCGTAGATTTAAATTCTGTTAGTGTTGGAAAAGCAGAGATGGCTCAATGTATCGGCAACACGGGCTGTTGCTCGGGCGCCATATTTTTGTTTTATGGTTATTTTGTTGAATATACGATCCGTCAAATGTTCAGGAGATAAAATACAAATGTCATTTAAATACGTACAGCTAAATATATGAAGGCATTTGAGCTATTTTTAAAACCATATGATTGCTGTGTTGTAGAATAAAGAATTACAGTATATAATGTTGTATAAACTACCTAATGTGCCCTCCATCTACCCTCCCCGTGCTTACACCTGGTATTAATCAGGCGTATCGCGGAGTTCTAATATCGAGAAGTGATCTACTTTATTTGACGCAACTGTCTCGGGAGTAAATATAAATTATTCAAGACTTAGGTTGGCACCCATTCAAGTGTGCATAAATTGAAAAAAATATAATGAAGGAAAAAAAAGGTAATTAAAAACTTGAAAGACACATTTGGTCCAGCAATTTATGTGAAGAGATTATGACGCTCTCCGTATGACGCCGCAATTTTTTTTAAGCAATGAAAGGGAAAATTTATTGTGGGTTTATTGTTGTAATTGGTATTAATTACTTTATGACACGTTTTTAAATAGTATACAATTTTTTTGATATAATTATACTTAAGCGGGGTGGCAAAATTGCCCAGGGCCGGCCCTGTATGAAAAGAATATAAATTTAGCAATGTAGGATTGTATTTTCGTAAGAAACATCTGTCAATAGAAGTTCTAACATTGTAGATATTTATATGGTTCCCGAATAGTGTGGATATGGTTGAACACATATGCCAATAGACCATAGATTAAGACAATATAATATAAAATTATATTTCTGCAGAACTTTCAAAATAAAACCTTTCTCTGAATAAAATAATAATTTATTGAATTTATCATTGTAGCATAAACATAAACACAGTGTTCTACGCTGTTCTAAATGTTGTACTAATAATGGTTTCGAAAATTAGGACATTTTCAACTGGTTGAAAAATAACGAAATAAACTTGACGAAAAATCGGAACGCATTTTAATCCATGCGAATAAAAACAGCAAATAAAAGACGCATCACCGCGGCGCCAGTACCAAATTTAATTTAAAGAGCAATCGCAGTATTTTAATGTGTATTATTAAATATTTTATCTCCCCGGTAGCCGAGAGGCTAGCGCGCGCGCCTTGCATCCAGGGAATGGAGGTTTGATTTCCATATATGTGGAATTTTTAAAAATCGGAAAATGTAAGACTGGACAACCATCCTCGTGAAAATAAGCTGTCAAGACAAGTCTTCACATTTCGGATATCTATATAATTCCACGGAGCGGACATCTTCACACTGTATAAATCCATGTACTACCCTTTCGGAGCAGATTTGGTAAAAATATATACTATACCATATTGGCTCCCAAAATGGAGCATATGGATCTATACACTGTGAAGATATTCATTCCGAAATTGGAGTACTTTTAAAATCCGACAGATGGGGAATTAAACCCGTATACCCTGGATTGCTAGGCGTGCACGCTGTCAATTGCACTATTCTAAATAAACACTTCACTTTGAATATATAATATAATACACTATTTTTTATTATGTTCGTGCATGTATATTTTATTTGTATATATTTATTTTATTATCAATTCTAAATGAATTTAACACGGAACACACTGTATCTAGTTACTGAAAATTAAAGAAGTTACTTTGTCTGTTGGCAATTAATGGAAGCAGATAAATGCACTTCTTGGTAGAGTGTTTCCACAAACCTTTGAAGCCATTGTGATTCGTTTGAAGGTGAACTGAGTTTGATGTCTGTTGAAAAACAAACACCTCTTTTATACAATTTCTTCGTAAACCATTTTCCGTTTCACGTAATTCATTTTGATAGAATTATTCCCAAAATTTGCAATACGAATGTAAAATATATGCAAGCCGGTAGAGAGCTGCGTGCAGATGTTGCAAACCTTGTAAAACATTAAATTACTACTGGATACTAATTAATTAATTAAATTGACTACCATACCGACCTGCTTAGTAGAAACACAATATCTGCATTGGGAATTACACATTGTGTTTTTACTTAGCAGGACAGTATACTTGTCCCTTGTTGTTTTTAATATAATTAAAGTAGCCAAGAGGTTAACACGTGTGCTTTGGAGTGGGAGATTGAAGGCTGTATTCTTACAGCTGCTGAATTAAAAAAAAAAAAGATCTTTGCTTTAGATATCTCTTCGCATACTCAAATATGTACCTTAGTAAAGTTGCGATCAATTGCCACATGGTAGATTTAATTATCTGCTAATAAAATTTTGGGATATGAGGTTTTGGCAGTAAGCGGACGATATACCACATTTCTGAAGTTGAAATCTTCGTGTAGATACATATGCTCTATTTCTATTCGTTATCAAGTATCATTTTTGGCAGAATTTTATCATAAGGCTATTAAAACCTTTTGAATACACGCATAATTTTAGATAAACCATTCATTTTTTATTGATCCACTAAAGTACTTATAGAAATATTGGAGAAAGAGTAACATATTTATTTTATACAGGAGTTGATATCTATTTTTGATGTTGAATTTTTGCCAGCAAGAACTTTTGTGAAGAAGCAAATTGCTTTACTTGGCACATTCTCGATGAATATTGCGTTTATCAGTAAGTCCAATCTTCTAAAAGCTTAAAATACAGTTGTTTTGGGCTTTTTTGGGTGCCACGTTTCGCAACCGTAGAGCAGCACTGGCAGAATGCACATGTTGAACAGACGGTATTTGGTCTTTAACTTGTATAGCTTGGAGTCTCAAACATTTCGCATGGAATTGAAGGTTACTCCAGCAATTCCTATACGAATAGCGAGCTCATTTTGCGAAGTTCTATCTCCCGTAATGTGTACCCCTAAGTATTTAAAGCTGTCGAAACTCTAGATGCTATGTCCATCGTTGGTCAGAATATAATCAGGATCCGGCAGACATAGCTGCACAAATACGTAAATAATATAAATTTACAAAGACGAATAATGAAACACATTTTTTAAACAGTTTACCATCGCTGTTTCAGTCTTCCATTCTCTCACTAATTGGCTCACAGTGTGAGATACAATACTTTGCAAATTTCGTAAATATACAAAAATTCCAATTCATTATACTTTTCATAGATTTATGGCTCACATAATAATTACCCGGTTAGATCTCTGTACTGATACGCGCTCTACACAATGAAAATGTATAATTATACAGGTGAGTGCGAATCAAAAAAAAATGTCCACTTTTTAACAATGGTCTCGTATCTCAGTGAGATAGTATGCACTTTTCACACGTGAGACACACTTTAAAAATTACGTCAAAATTAAATAGTCTGAATATTTATTAGGGTGACAATCACTTAAAAATAAGTATATGATATTAAGGTGGCAAAAACTTTATTTTTATTTTTATCAAGCTAAAAATAACACAGTTGGCTTAAAAGTGGTAACCAAAATAACATGTAAACGTTGATATTGTTTACTGTTTGGGAACAGTTCTTATAACAGGCACAGTTTGTATTTTCTGTTTATAGTATAGATATTGTATTTTCATTCTGGCCCTTAACATAACACAACCAATGTCTTCCACTGTCCAAATATTTGTCTCCAATGGCGTAACTAAAAGGGGGCACAAGTAAAGTAATATTAGAGCGAGCACTAAAAAAACCACAAAAATAACCACAATTTTTCGGAAGGAAGTAAAAAAATATAAGGAAGCGTGAGATCTAAAAAATAAAAAACCCAAAATGTATAGTGGGTGCAACAATTTTACTTTCTCGAGGGCGCTGAATTTGTAGCTACACCACTATTTCTCTCTCTTTATCTCTATTCAATTGGTTACACTTTGCCTATCTATGGATTATATTCCTTTTTATAAATACACTTTTTTTAAGCCATGTTCGCTCCCAAAGTGGAGCGTATGAATCTACACAGTATGAAGAACATCCACTCCGAAAGAGGAGTATATGGATCTTCACAATGCGAAGACGTCTTGACAGATTATTTTTCACGAGAATTGTTTCTCAGACAATTACTCAACCCAATGGGCATCCGCAGTTCTGTATTTTCGGATTTTTAAAATCCGACAGATGGATAATCGAACCAGCATTCTCCGGATCGCTAGTCGAGCACGGCACCAACTACGCTACCGGGAGACACATTTACATAATATAATAAAATACATACTTTTTAATGTAAAATATTTAACGTTCAAAAATATGTAAATTTCATATTTACTAGAGTTTGATTCTATTATATTTGTACTGAATATTGTCATCATAAGCTGATAACGAGAAAAACTCTTTATACTCTTCTATATCTTCTACATTTTAGTGCACTTTAAATTTTGACACAACTTTTCATTCTATATGTATTATGATTTTCAAGTAAATTTCGTTTATTATAAATACATTCATCTTTTAAAGTTATCAATTAGACTAGGCTACCTTCAAGCTAGTATCTATTGTATCTTGTATATAAAACCTTTAAATTGTTATAATTCTAATGAATTATTAATTAATATGCAACAATGTATTAAGTATAATAAATATCGAATAAGAAAAGCATTCGTATCATCTGTAATTAAAAATAATCATTACTACCGTTACATAAATGTAACAATACATTTTTATAAAAATAATTAACATGTGATGAATATTTCAAAGTGATTATGCCTTTTACTCGACCTGTATAGTATGTCGCTATATTAATATGAGCTGATTTTTATTTCAATGATTTTTATGCTAAAGAAAAAAATATTTGTAATTCTTTAGACATGATAATTATTTGGTATGCATATCCGCTACAGTTTTATATTTTAATGAATTCTTGAGAGGTAAAGTGAATCATCTGCAACACCGGAGGTTTTGCAATTGACATCAATTCGCTCATACAATGTCTAGTGCATTGCCTATTTATATATATTTAACATTCTGCTAACTGTTGTAATGACACATCACAATATTACTATAAAAATAAACTTGGAAACGTATTTCTTGATTTTATCCGACCAAAAATAGAAACTTTAGAAATTTAAAAATAGAGATTTTTTGGAATGGGCTAATGTGCCCACCATCCACCCGCCCCGTTCTTGCACCTGGTATTAATCAGGCGTATTCCGGTGCTCTAATATCGATAAGCCATCTTCTTTATTTAACGGGAATGTCCCGGGAGTAAATATAAATTACACAAGACTTGGCACGCACTCAAGTGTGCTGAACTTAAGAGAAATACAATGGAAGCTTATTTGTTCAAGCAATTTATGTGAAGAGATCACCCTCGCCGTATGACGCAACACATTTTTTTAAAAACAATGAAATTCGCCCTTGTGGCATCGGGTTATTCCGATGGGTCCAACAACTGGTTGGACCAACTTGAGTAACTTTTCCCGATCCGTACACATTCTTGGACATTTCCATAGAATGTGATTAGCATCCTCTTCTGGACAGCCACAAGTTGGTTGCTCAACAAGGCCAAACTGAAACGGCTCAGTAAAAAAGTCCTCTCAGTTTCTCTTAGTAGACTATATATAATATGTAAGGAGTAAAATTTCCCCGTAAGATTTTGCATTCAGGAACAAAATTTGTTTATCATTTGCAACCGCGTAATTATTACCCAGTTGTTATTGCATACCCTTTCTTCACTAGATTCAATTTTTAAACAATAATTACTAGATACTGCTCGTTTTTAGGTAAAATCAATCCCGATTTATCAAAAACCTGTATTTAAAGGGTTGAATTTTGTGTTTTTGTGAAAAAAATGCGATTTATTGTTCGAACAATTTTCTTTGTTTGTAAAGAAAAAAAGACGTAACCGTAAATTTTTCCAAATAGCTTTATTTCGATAACCACGATGCATATAACTTAATTCTATCAAAAAGATGCAAGCTGAAAATGCTGAACCAGTATTTAAATTTAGCTTTTAAGTTTGAATAAATGAAGATCTGCCAAATTTGCGACCAGGAAAAAGAAATTCCGTCATATCAATTTTATTATTTTTTTATTAAATAACTTATTAAATTAATATGAAAATTTGTAAATCAAACAACAGTTTTAGTATTCGTACACTTGAAGGCTGTATATATTTAACATTTTGACTTTGACCCAAAATCATTAAATAGACGTTTTGTGCTCCTGTAAAATTTGTTCTGTGTGCGTAACGTCCTCTTTCCTTTCCACATAAGATATGAAACTATATAATTCGAACACCTATTTAGACAGATCGTTTTCGCAACTATTGGTTCTTCCCCTATCGCTCAATTTATCAAGATTTCAACTCTATATATTTACATTCTAAAAAATCTTTACACAAATGAGGAATTTGAACCTGTACTTCCAGCAACGAAGCGCAAACACTTAGTATTCAGCCACCGAAACGATACATTAATAATTATTTAATTTATTAATAATATTATTTAACTAATTTATAAAGAAAGTTCCTTAAACTTCTTACCTATAATTTTCTAAATAAAATTAACTGTACTTAGCTGAATAATAAAAATAGAATTTTAGACGATTAGTTAGATATCAAATGACTAATTTATGTTAATTAATACGCTTAAATAAAATAAGTACATGGTTTTGTTAGTTATTATTTTAAAAAGTGCGTGAAAGGTGGTTTATAACTTTCGGAAAATCATAAATTAACATCTTAATTGCATTTGAAACATACTATTTTACTCTCTAAACCTCGCCAGAAACGAATATATTTTCACAAATTTCCATATTAATAATTTACTTTTAAGTATTTTCAATGTTTTTTTAAGTCACTTATATAATATACTCTGCAGTTTGTTTATTTCGATGTAAATGTTATCCACAATCTCCGACTTACTTCAGGCCAGAGGAAAGACGGTTTGTTGTTAGTCCACAGCGTCAATGTTTGGATGGAGTGTTTATTAACCCCATAAGCATATATATCTATTTTATTAAACAACTCATCATGTGTTTTCTGCTTTTGCAAAAATGTCAAGTGTTAAGTAAAAACACAGCAAGTGACATTCAATTGCTGTCTTTTTGCTTAGAAACGTTGACTTGCTGTTTTTTGTCTGTGCGTTCAATCATATTAAGCAGCAGCAATAAAAATATCGACTCTGAAAAGGAAAGGACGTAACCCACATAGAATAAATTTTACAAGAGGCACAAAAACGTATATTCAATAATTTTTGAGCCAAAGTCAAAACATTACATGAAGACTAAAACTGGTATGTAATTTACTCAATATGATACCGATTTATATAAAACTGATAAAATTGATTAGGTGAAAGACCCTTTTCCTGGTCGCCAATTTCACAGAACATCGATTTTTAAACTTAAAAGCTAAATTTAGACATTAATTCGGGATTTTCAGCTTATATCCTTTTCGTAGAACGTTAGAAGTTACATATATTATGATTATTAAATAAAAACTGAGAAATCAAGGGTGACGTTCTTTTTCCTTTCCACCGTCGATATGGCTTTTGCTGCGTTTTTGCTTTATTAGGGTAGATTAGGAAACTATAAGTTCTCGGTGTCATCAATAATTAGCCAGAAATAGAGACGGCTTAGACTTTAGAGGATGAAAAGAATAGCTAAAATGTAAATATATGTTGCAATGAATTTGCTAGATGACCTCTTGACAAGTGATTTCAACAATAGTTGATATAGAACACAACAAAAGTGATTAAGTAAATAACCCAATTTCAGCTTAGTTTGTGTTGGATTCAGTTTTCTTTTTCAAGTTTTTATCGATTTTGTATATTATTTTGATAGGCTTAGCGATAAAAGCAGTAGAAATTTTCTAGTAATTCAATAAAAATACAAATTTTAATGTAACTAAATAAATACGGTTTTATTTTAATAATATTAAATGAGAGCTACGTATAATGTTGATCATTATGCGCAACAACAAAGAAAAATAATAATTTAAAAACAATACTATCTTAAACTTAAATGACTCAGATTCGGTGGTAAGTCTTCAGATGATTAGTGGTAGTGAGCTTGTTGGTATCCAAGAGGAGCGGCGATCTTAGCGATGGGGGCAGCATAGGCGGCGACTGGTGCGGCGACCTTGACGGCATGACCGAGGGGTTCACGGTGGACGACAGCGTTGAATCCGTTGTGGGGATCGGCGGTGTAGTCTACGGTACGCTTGAAGCCATCGGCATCAATGAGGGAGTAAGATCCTTGGACCACGTCTCCATCGCGGCTTTCGTGTTGGCTCTTGGAGTCTCCGGTCAAACCGTCTTGGATGTCATAAGCAAAGTTGTATTGGGGATGAGGATCATAGTCAGCGTCAACGGTAGCTACTTTAGCCAATGGGGCAGCGTATCCCAAAGGAGCGGCGTATCCCAGACCATGTTGGGGGATCAATCCAGCGTTAGCGACGGCCACAACAGCGGCGAAGAAGAAGAACTGAAATGATCATGAAAAATATTAGCCACGAGACTAATACACTAGAGCTGATCACAAACAAATAAAATTAAACAGCAATGAGTTTTCTATAACACATATTCCTTAGCTAGCGCATTCTTTTTTTAATGGCATTTAAATTGTTATAAATATAGAGTGCCTGTAGCATCCTCAAAAAAATATGGCCCAAGCATGCCACTGGCCTTAATAGCGCACCATACAGTCAATGTAGGAAAGTTTAATGTCCATTTGTGTATCAATTGAAGATTTTCAGTGCCCCAATAGCGGCTATTCTGCTTATTAATAAAGTTAGTCTAGTCAAAATGCGCCACATAGCTTATGATGATTGTTTGCCAAAAACTGTAATAACATTTAAATAAAATGTTTCAACACTTTCAACAATTTCAACATATTGTTGACGCATTAGATGCTGCTCAATAAATTGTTATCAACTACCGTAGAGGACAATTAAAAATGAACTGAAAATAACAGCCAAATCAAAATGACGGTCAAACAAAATCAGCCTGGAACATGAAACGCATACTGTAGTTGACATTTGGATTATATTACGGTGGCAATATCAAAGACAAGTTGGCACTTTATTAACATAAACTTAGCCTGCCACATTACTTTATTAAGATTTCGTTAAATTGTATATTTTATAAAAACGGTTTAAGTTGAAATCTAGTTCAACATTATAACATTTCTTACATTCACTTAATAATTCTCATAAAAACGGAATGGCATTTTTTATGCAATTATACGTTTTCACTAGCACGTATTAAGAAAAGCAAAAATATACCTAAACAATTCGTTTAATATTTTCAAAATGTCAATAATAACATTATTACCACACAATAAGAAAAAAAAATCACACACAGGTACTTAAATTTATGTTATTTAAGGCATTCATAAGACGTATTATGAAATGAGCCACTAACAAATCATACATTCAATATTCGATGTTAGTCCAGTTTCGTTCAAAAAGTTTTCTTAAATCAATTGAAATTAGAAAATGTCGTTATCACTTTTATTCAACATAATAGCGTTGATAATGGAGTCACATAATAAGTAACTACCAACAAAATACGCGTGAAAATTTAAATTAATCTAATTAGCCCGGTTAGCGTAGTTGGTAGCGTGCGCGCCGAGCAATCCGTGGAATGCGGGTTCGATTCCCCATCTGGTCGGATTTTTAAAACCTGAAAATCCCGGACTGGATGCTTATTGGGTTGAGTAATTGTCTGACAAACGATTCTCGAGAAAAATAATCTGTCAAGACCGTCTTCACATTACGGAGATTCATATACTCCACTCGGAGTGGATTTATTCACATTGTGTGGATTCCGTATGCTCCACTTTGGAAGCGAACATGGTATAAAAAAAATTTATTAAACTGTCAGTAAAAACGTCACGTCATTTCGTCGTTGTCAATGAAATAGAAATTGAATTAACAAATTTTCTAAAATTAAGTAATATGTCGAATATGCATGTTTTAAAATTATTATGTATTTCAGTATATGACTAATACCAAAGGGAAATAGTGCAAAAAGTGATTAAATTCCCTGATTTCAATACACAAATTAATATTCAAACGCGATTATCTCCGTAAAGTGGGTTTGTTGAGTTAATTACTATTTTCTTAATAGCACCAATTTGTTAAATCTAGCTTATAAAACTCATTTAAAATTGGTATATTAAGGTTACAAATGAAAATAATATTGTATATTATAAACAAAAAATAAAAATACAAATTAAAATTGTTTGCGTTTGACAGTATTTGATATTTGATGATTTCAAATAAAAACTATTAATAAACAAAAGAAAATCATTAATATACAATAGAATTTACTTCATTCGTTATATTATGTGTGTTTCACTTCGAATAAAGCTTTAAAGATAGTTAATACCAATTCACTACAATAATTTGTTTTATGAAGAAATACAATATATAATATTTATGATTTCTCCACAAAGTTTTTATGGCCTACTTTGTGACTAATCTACCAAAATTCGTCGGATAATATCGGTATTTTAATATACCGAAATACGATAAATCAATTTGGCAAATTCCCGTTCACATATAACACAACGCAAATAATACCTTGAATACCATCTTGATGTGTTCTGAATGCGAACTGGACACTGATTGCTCTCGATGTATTTGGTCCAGCTATTTATACCAGATCCTCGCAGTATCAATGTCACCTTAAGGAGTCGAACCGGGGCATCAGGTCCTCCGGCCATCCAGTGGGGCGAAGTCACTCGGGGCCTTTCACTTTTGTCGAAATTAATTATTTGGATCGCCCCGCCCGAGCCATGCTTGAAATTTTGACTCTCGGGTGACGTCAGACGAATCCTGTTTTACGTAAATGCGTTGTGATACAGATTGTATGTCACAGATCATAATGTGGTTTAATTCACTAGCGTGATAAATGCATGCTCAAAAAAACATGAAGAATAATCGACGATCAAGTTTTTTATATCTACTCATTTGCATTTCGAGCGTATGAGAGAAAAAATAAATTGAAATAAAATATGATAAACACGTGCTTAGTAAAATAATAGTATCGATTCAACCAGTGGCGGCTGGCGTATAGGCACTGTGGAACTGCAGCACCCCCTATTTCTACTTGATATTATCGATAACATTTAAAATTCTAAATTATTTAAAACTGGTAAACTTCCATATGTGAGTTTACATGTGGAAGTTTACCAGTTTTAAATAATTTAGAAATTAAGCTTAATGTCAGTAGCCATACCGCAGTTTATGAAAAAGATACAAAAATCTTTGCATGGAACTGTGCGCTTCACGCATCTTATCCTGCATCTTTGGCGTTTCAAAAACCACTCAGCTATGTAATTCGAACCCGTAACCTCCGACTCCGAAGTTTGAACGCTAAGCACTAGGCCAACAGTAAAATGTGATAATTGTCTAGACATTTAAAAAATGATCGATCGACAGATACAAATTCAAATTAGACCGAGATATGTAGCAACTTACAAAAAAAAGTACAAAGCAAACTTAAACACGTAATATTGCAGCAGCTTCTACCAGTACTGCAATCAAATCACATCATAAATGACGTTGGGTTACCTCAGCACCAAATACTCGGTGGTATTATAATAAAATAAATTTTAAAAAGATTATAAAAGAAATTTTGACTGTGTTTTAGAGCAATGTTTTTCAAAATGGGGTACGCCAAATAACTAAGTTCACGATCACTTACGAGCATATCACATGAATAAGAGTTTCTCTCAATGGTCACTAGTAGGTTACAACTTTTATTTTTAAAATAATTATTTTCTTCTTAGGAGTGTGCCATCAAAAAATTTTGGAGATCGCTGTTATACAAAAATATACCATACAAAAAAAAAACACTCGAGCGAAATTCTTATTACAACTTATGTCATAATTTAAAACAAAAGTATGATTGATTATCAACCTCCTTTAGTACAAGACATTAACTTGAATGTGTCTTAAATGGAAATTGAATGTTATAAATTTATAATTATAATGCAGTGTGATAATACGACCTATTTTAGCTAGCCTATCCTGAAGTCCCCAAGCATAACTTCGGGACATCAAAAAGTCCCTTTTTAAGGAAGAAAATAAATAGTAACGTAACGTATAACCTGTGTTTGTTTAGCATCGTCACAGTCCGTGAAACATTATCATATTTTTAGATAGGTGCTTTCTTCATACATTAAAAATATAACACGTAATAACTATTATTAAAATTTCGACTCGAGGATTTTACGAGTACAGTGGCACCTGCAGAATGTTATGGCGTCTATTGACTTCAGTTATTTATTATAATTGATAGTAATTATCGTAGTATTACAAAAATAAACTGGTCGTGTGCTGAATTATTACCTTCAAAAAATATTCGTTTTCGGTCTGAATAAAACAAAATATTTTTAAACTAAACGATTTTAAAAATGGAACGAAATATTTAATACGGAAAATAAAACGTACTTTTAGATTATATTACCAGATGTCACTGTTAAAACTATGGGTTTATTTTTATATTTGTTTTAAAAAATATACCTAACCTAACATGTTATATCTATAATATAACGAACGTTAGATGATTGCTGTTAAACCGATTTCCAGCGCGTTCGACTTTTTTGACAAGTAAAGTTTTTACAATCCCAGGAGATATCTCATCCGAAATCTACTTCGGTCAGGTTAGGTTAAATATATTTTTATAATAATAATAACAAAGCACTAGCTTTATTTTTGGATTATTTGGGCGTAATCTGCAAACCAGCCAACACCAATTTGTGTAAAATGTTCAGGACGAACAAAAAACTTTTGTTACTTTTGTATGTTACCACATGAAGTAAGGTGGTGTGTTGGTTATTTTAACCTATTTCTATTTTGTGCATTCTGTGTGCGATAGAAATATTAAAGCTTAATGAACTTTTTTTGATCTTGCGAGGAATTAGTTGGTTTGCAGATTAAGCCATCGGAATGTTGGACAGCTTCTTTTTCTGTGCAATATATGTTACAAAGATACATTTTCTTTAAAGGATTTCAATAACATGGTTGTGATAATTATAAGTTAATAATTATATATTAAGTTATTAATATTTTTGATTGATGGTGCTTGATGGAAATTGATTTTAAATTCTAAATTACTTAAAACTGGGAAACTACCATATGTGATATGGATTCACATATGGAAGTTTACCAGCTTTAAATAATTTAGAATATGTGTTAAGTTGTTTATTTGAGTGGAGATTAAACACTTCTTCTTCGTGTGCGCTCCTTAAGTGAATCATTTGAACAGTAAATAGCATCTGCAGAAATCTTAATTGCTAGCTAGTTCAATAGAGCAAGCTAATCATTTTTGACTTATGAAATGTCAAAATTTTCCAAAGCAACCAATTAACAAATAATATGTTCTACCGAAATTGTTTTAATAAAAAGATTGAGAAAGCTTATAACAGTAGGAGAAATACTTTAAACTCTCTTTAAGAATATTCTAGAAACTTTTTGATGGATATTGCGAACAATTTATGGCTTTTTATTAGTATAAATCAGCATTTCACATAGAGTAATGAATATCAATAGACTAGAGTATTTTCACAAATATATCATTTTTAACTCAATCTCATAACCGTACTGCTAGTACAACTCCATCTGTGACTATTTTCTAATTAATCAAATCAATGACATAATTTGATAAATATGTTTTATACTGTAGTAAAACACACAGAAATAATTAATTTAATTAATTAATTAATTAGCCATCGTTGTGTCCTGCCCTTGGAGGCAACATGATTATCCCGCGGCCCAGTTTGAGAGGCGGTGCCCTACGTATTTTGCGACCTGCAATATTCTTATTTGTGTACAGCGTTCACTTTCGTGTTTAACATTTTTTAATTTCATTTTATTGAAGTTGAAAGATCGCTGTAGTTTTTTTTATATCTTTACATATTCGTAAGTATCAGTACATATAAAATTAACCAGTTCGGATCCTGTTTTTTATTATGTATTATGATACAGGTATTGGTAGATGTAATATGATAATAAATTTTAATTAATACAACGGTATTGCACTGAGCACATTTATTTAAAACTGCAATTTTGCATTTAGCGCATGGTAAAAACCGTACAAGTACAATATCAGATGAACGTCATTAAAAAGTGACATACATTGAGCCAGGCGTAAAATTAATCGAGATTCAGCGTCTCTGATGACCTGACTACATTAACCGTAAGAATTGTAATCTTTCTTCAATGACGACCACGCTTAAGTTTCGGGGAAGATGCTGGTCTATAAAAATAAGAAAATTTTTGATTTTATTAACTGGCACAATAAGGTGTATAAGAAAATATTTCTCTTTCTGCCACTATCTAACATGGTTCCACACTCATAATGGCGTATAAAATGGTGTAGTAAACGTGAAATGATATTTAAAATGCCAGGAGTACTTTGAACGGCTTTTTTAACCCCGCTTTTCGTGCATGATTTATTTTATATAATACATTCGAACATTGTTTAAGAGAGACTACTTCTTCACTCGCCTTGAGACGCCACATTGTCTTTAAATAAGAGAAAACTATTTCTCACGTGTTTTGGCAGAATTTAGCCATTTCATTATGTATCCATCCACACACATCTAGATCTAATTTTCGAAATTAATTAATGTTTAAAGTATTCTTGCCATCCAAATATTTTATAAAAGAAATACAAATAATTCAATCAATTACTAAATTTTACATTTAAATTTTATACATGGAATATAAATTGTGTAAGATTTTATATAAACTATATTTTCATAGTAAATATGCTTTTCTGAATTATTGGAATTATATTAACCTCTTTAATTTACCGCATTTAAATTTCTCTTCCTTTTTAATTGCATGTACGATTCATTTTTATCATTTTTACGTAGTAGCTCTCAGAATTATTATTTTTTATTTAATCTACTCAGCTTGTTAAATGAGTCCAAGTATCCACAGTAAGCATTTCAAAGAAAGTGATTAAGTACAAAGTCATTTCATTCCATATTTGAAAATAAATTATTTTATATAATATATCTTCCGTAATTTTATGAACAGATAACACGTATTCGGAGCGAATTTAAATGGCGATTCTTTTTATGTAATCGATTAACTGGCCAGTCGATCTCGATTGGTATTATGCAGCATAATAATAATAAATATATATTTTATTCCATTGCTACGCCCAACATTTCGCCGCGCGGTGAGAGTCCAACTCGACCTTGCTCCAAATTTTTCAAAAAACAAAAAATAAAACCAGAATCTCAGTACTTACTTCAAAGCTGTAGACATAAAAGAATGGAATATATAATGAAATTCGCGACATGATTTTTGTTCATGAAGTCAGTCTGCTGAATGTATTCAAAGCATAGTTTTAGAATGCACTTGAATACTTGCCAATTCTTAGATAATTTTATATATAAAACATTAACTCCTAACGTTAATGATTGTAATAAAGCTCAAAGGTTCCTTAACTAAAAAAGTTTAGCCTTTTTTTACAATTTTCCAGTTGTATATAATACAGTGAAGTTTTCATGTTAAAAGGATTTCATGTTAAAATTCACATGCAAAAAAAAACTCACCAATGTTTCCTATGTCGTATTTTTTTATATATACCAAATTCGCTTTCATAATGAACCATATGAATCTACACACAGTGAAGAAGTAATGCGAAGACATCTTGACAGTTTATTTTTCATGAGAATTGTTTTCCAAACAGTTCCTCAACTTAATGGCCATCCAATCTACATTTTGGATTTTTTAAATCCGACAGATGGGGAATCAAGCTAGCATTCCCTGGATTGATAGATGCGCACGCTACGAATTACGCTAATAAGGAGACAAATTTAATTAATTCGATTACCTGTTAACATTAACATTTGTAGCACATTGCCTGTATACATAGTCAAATACATAATATAGGGTATACTATTGATACTTCAAATAACTCAAGACAAAAGACATTATCTAGGAATTATTGTTTGAATATTGTAGATTCAAGATAAGCAGAGTAAAAACATTTTGATAACTTATGCAACGACTGACAGTAGATACAGTTTCTTTGTTCGAAGGGCAACATCTTTATATGTTAAGCAATCTTTATTTTTCATGTTAACAGAAAAAAATGTATGAAATTATATAGATTTTGTGGGCACCCTAATATTATTTCATGTTATCCTATTTTTCACGTTAACCGTTTTCATGTTAAGCAGTTTACACTGTATATTATATTTTATACAGCTCTAGTAAAAAAGAGTCAACCAAAAGAAATATTCCGTCTCTTCTTTACTAGAGGTTATGCATAATATTGAATTTTAGTTTATGCTTTGTGAATCAAAACACCCACAATGTAATGTGTTTCTTTATTGTATGTATGACTAACAGCAATACATAATATGGTTCAACTCAGCTGGTTTTGATTTTTTAATAATTCAACTTACAAACAATGCAATAAGATGAATTAACAAGTTTATTAGTAGATAGCAAAAAGAGTTTTTTTTATTCTTAAATATATGGCGCTGATTATTTTAATCAGCTTTTTATCTACCATTTGTAAATGACCTTTTCATATTTATAATGGACACGCTTGTAGAAAATATAGATAACCTAATAAATTATAAAGATTTATAACCTTTGTATTTAAATCCAATAAAAATATCTGACATATGAATCAACGCGGCTTTAGATTTTTATAATGTAAATCTACAATCAGTTGAAATACGACCTTATCGTGGAGAGTTCAGAAGAAATTTCTGAGACTTGTTGAGAGATATGTTATATGTTCGCTCACTGCCCACATATAATGTAGCCTGAAGATGCCGAA
>JAGVSQ010003751.1:0-20844 GCA_022683975.1 Rhyacophila evoluta
CCGGGTCGCTAACAGTGATCTCACATATGGAAGTTTACCATTTTTAAATAATTTAAAATCAATTTCCATCAAGGAGCATCAGTCAAAAATATTAATTACCAGAATATGTTAGTATTCCGTATAATATTAGTATTATAAAGCCTATATCAAAAATCAATATACACTACGATATGGATCATTATACCTGACGTCACATACTAGACAAAGTTACGTTTTGATACTTTTTAAATAATACGGTGAAATTAAATACATGCATTTGTATGATTTAAAAATAGATTGCTAGGTTGTAGATTTTATCTTAGTGCTATCGATATCTTTATCTTTCATGCGTCACGTTTTAGTGACTTAAAAGAGAACAAAAGAATTTTTCTTTGGAATATGCAGACCGAAAAGGTCGATGTACAAGACATATTCTTATTGTCCTTCAATGCTTGCAATTCGATAGAGTATTTTCTTCGTTCTGTTTTCATGCATCTGACCGAATAGAAATCTCTTATTTAAATTCGTATTTTTGTATTCAAATTAAATTTCAATTCTCTTTTGAATATAAGTTTTCACCAGCATTTACCAGCAGCACGTCTTACAGCTATACGTCACCGTCGCCGTGTTGAGATAATTTAATAATAAAGTGATTATAATTTACAATAAACACACGCAGTAAATATTATATGGTCACATTTAAGAGTTTTTAAGATATACAATATAATAATGGCACAAGCGCAATCAAATCTGTGAATTGCATACGTATATAAAAATACGAAAAACGTATTTAGTGATGATTCACAGTACTAAATTTTGTGTATAAAAGATTCAAAATTATGAATAATTTTATACATCGATTTATATCGCTCATTTTTGGTTAGTGGCTTTTAGTAGTTAATTCCTCCATGTGGGGTTTGACTAAAGATAATTTTTGAGGGTATTAAAAAATCTGTAGCTTAAATTGTTTTTCATACTAGTGTTCTTCAATTTGTCAACGCATTGGTTATTCATATGTTTTTTTCATTTACGTTGTGAGATTTTAATCTGAGATTTCCGGTAGTAAAAAATACAAAAGCATACACGGATACCTCCTCGTCTACAAAAGCGACACTCCAAGTGTGGAGCATATTAATGTAACGCCTGCAAATATAATACATAATTTTTGATGAATTTTTAGTGTCTACTCATTAAATATCCAGCCCTATATATTCAAAATGTAACGAAGTTTTTACCATATTAACTGTAGTCATGTGTTATATATATATATATAAATATATCGAGTGTGGAAAGATAAAACGATGTAGCCCACATAGAAAAAAATTACAGGACACACAAAAAACGATTATTTAATGATTTTAGGCCAAAGTCAAAACATAAAATATCTACAACCTTGAAATAAATGAAGACTAAAACTGGTGTTTTATTTATTTAGCGTGCTGTTAGTTTAATAAGTTATTTAGAACAAATCAGTAAAATTGATTGAGTAGAAGCTTTTTTTCCTCGTTGCAAATTTCACAAAAGATCATTTTCTCAATCCTAAAAACTAAATTAAGACACAAATTCATCATTTTCAGCTTACGTCATTTTGTTAGAACGTGTATTAAGTTGTATACTTTTTGATTATGGAATAAAGGCTATTTATATTTGCGTAACATCATTTAATTATTATTGATATATTTACAACTGTGTTTGTAATAATTAATATTTTTGACTGATGTTGCTTGATGGAAATCGATTTTAAATTCTAAATTACTTGGAACTGGTAAACTTCCATATGTGAGATCACTGTTAGCGAGTTAGGTTTCACCTTTCGGCATCTTCAGGCTACATTATATGTGGGCAGTGAGAAAACATATAACAACCGTCTTTGTACTCCTAAGCGATAAAGTATCTGTAATGTAAAATGCTTTTAGCTGCTAAAAGATATATTTAATATGAAATTAATTCATTGAAATAAAAATACAAACTCAGAACGTCTGAGGAAATTGTAAAACGTCTAGGAAAATCAATAAACATACAAATTGCAGTTTGAGTGGGTTATCAGAATGCTTCCGATATTCTAGGGTAGGCTATGCCGAGTCATAGACTGGTAGAGCCAACGTCGAATTGAAAAGCGATTATCGAATTAAATTTCTTTTTAAAGTGCTGAAAGAAAATCTATTTAAGACATTTATATTAAGAGTTTTTAATATTTATGTTCAGATTTAGTAACGGCTAAAAAGAAATTAATCAAAAACTGCTAATAAAATAATCAAACTGTATATTATTTTAAATATCATCGTACATCGTATAAATGCAAAAAAAACTACCTTGATAGATCCATCTAACTTATTTTGCAATTATTATAAAAAATAATAAGATATTGAAGACATTAAACTTTCTATTAAAGACTTTAAAATTCAGGAATATTTATTAGAAGTCATACTGTAAATTTAATTAGTATTTTTTTGATTTTTAGCTCTTTTTTATATTAATTATCCTTTATCATAACATTCACAATTTTAAAGCTTTAAGGACATACACTGTGGGTCAACAAACGTTTTTTACTTGTGCTTATTGTGTTGTAGCGTAATAAACGTTAGGATAAAGTGTGTGACTTTTAAAAAATATTTACCATGTCTAAAAGAGACTTAAACGCAAGGAATACAAAATAGCTAACATTTCATCGAATTAATCAGACCTTTTGCTTGCTGAATATAACGCATTTAATGTTATTTGGAATATCTCGTATTTTTGCTTGCTAAATTTGACTCTTTAAATCTTGTAAGCTGGTTTTTAGGATGCTGTGGATTATCGTGATATAATTTAGGGGCCCTTGACATGAAATAGTTTGGGAAGCACTGGAATAAATGGTTGTATCAAGTTTTGCAAATAGACTCTAACACACGTAAAACCACACACTTGAATAAAGAAAATATTGTATATATACCGTCGCCAATATTGCAGGAGCACGTATCTTAATTTTTTGGCTTAAGTTACTTTGTAGAATATATTATGGATTTATTTTTTGGAATCTCTTGTATTATTGACACATTTTCAGATTACCACATAATTTGTACAAGTTTTTCTAATGTAAATGCTCATGCAAATACGTACCGATAATACAAGAGATTGCAAATCAATAGATACGTGTTTCTGAAATATTAGAGACGACATATATCTTCCAAGATTCCATTTACGAATGAGCTATACGTAAAGTTATTGGTTGTCGTGCATTAAAGTGTGCATGGTTTATATACTGACTAAATAACCGTGAGTAAACTTTGATATTATTCAGTGTTAATGATGGAAAAGAAACTTTATACTTGACGTCACAAACTTTTAAAAGCTTGAAAATTGTCCCCCGTAGAAACCAAGTCTCTTAATAGTAGTACATTATATAGCAATAAAAACACAGAATTCTACTCATGATATTATTTTACCCCACAAAATTGGTAAAACAAACAAAATTTGGAGATGCATTGTAAAAGTAAAATTGCATAATTGAGGGGCAAATATACAGAACGTGACTTGTCACGCATGAAACTGAAAAAATGACGAAAAGCTTTTTTACTACAACCTAGTCAAAGTTTTCAAAAATAAGCTTTATGATAATGTGTAGTTTATGTAAAAGAACACGGCAGAGATACTTTCAATAATACTGAGCTCTTATAAGTTATTAATTTTTACGAAATATCATTTGAATAAAAATCAATTTTGTAGTGGTTCACTGAAATTCTGTAACAATTTATAATATACTTGTGATATTATGTGAGATATTGGCAGGGTTTCCAGTTGCATCCGTTCTATTTGTGCATAAGATATTTATTTATTTACCCGGAAAATACCAAATATATATTAAATTTATATATTGTATTAAATATTAGAAGAAAAGAAATTAAAATTGTATTAATATATTTATCGTAAATAGAGAAAAGGAAACAAAAAGAGCTTACCCAGTGGGTTTAACAAATCCTAATTTAGAAATTTATAAAATAAAATATCTCTAAGCTCATTCTCACTCAGGTGTAAGATATCAATAACCGAGGCAATTTCGTTATGCATCGCCATTTGCTTTCTGCATTGGTATGACTACTGGCAGGCTAGTTCTGTATTTAGGAATAAAAAGGAGCTGATGTTCTCGATTTCTCAGGTAGTTATTAGAGACGTCCAGATCAATATCAGCCAGAGTGGCAGAGTTATCAATTAGACCACGCATCAGTCAAAAAAACGCATCGCAAAAACATATTCCTCGTTAGTTTTATTGCTTAGCTATTATTATCAGAAACGTAACCAAAGTCTGTGTATTCTTACACTACTTTGTGTTGCTAGTGACAATAATATGTCATGTAAATATCATTTTTTTTTTATTTGTGTCAAAGTATGTTTTGAATGTTTAATCATAAATAGCACTTATATATTTTTAATCGTAAATGTGATGATATTGATAATATTTTATGATAATATATTTTTAATTATTTCAGGGAATGAGTCAGCTTTCCGTCATCGGTTTCGTAATCTACATAATAGCATCATTATCAATAATTGGAATGATGTTCGACAGACGACCTGGTGCTGTATTCTTAGAGCTTTTCCGATGCATCGTATTAGCTTTTATGTCTCAAAGATACATGGCTTCTGGATGGGACAAAGCTTTCATGGTACCTCTGCAGCTATTTTACATTACTTCGGCCATTTGGTGGTGCCTATATGGATTCAATATAATGGAAATCAAAGAAAAGAAGAAGACATCTTAAAATGAAATCAAAACTGGTTGGTTTTATTCGTAAATGTGCTGGTAAATAATCCAAGTAGCTCTAATATAAGTATTTATATTTGAATATATTTGTTGAAATATATAAATACTCATTGGATGAAAATATTTATGTAATTTCCACAGTGAGTCATTCTTAAATATTGTTTTAGGCTACTGTGTGTATTGAGTATATACCGTTGAATTGTAGTGAATTGTTACATTATGTTACAGTAGTGTTAGAAATAATTAATATTTTCTAAAAAATATAATTTTATTAGTAGTCTAATTGAAAACTAGGCAAATATATTAATAATATGTATATCATTCAGCTGATATAAAATCAGCAAAAAAATTTTACGGATATACGAAAAAATATCCATGGTGGCTGCATGTAGGTATTTGTTTAAAGGTGTTTTGTAAAATAATTGAATTAAAATAATGTAAGGATTTTTCTAGTTATCGGTAAATTTTTAACCATTGTAAAGTGAAAATTTCAGTGATTTTGTTGTTGTAATTTTTCCAGTGATCATTTTATATTTATTATGATAAATTTAACTATTTGCGCAACTAATTTAACATTTACATTATCAAATACTGTTCAAAGTAAATGATAGTAAATTTATAAAAAATAGACAAAGTCTGATTGAAATTAATTATGTCTAGCATGATAATTGAACACTACTAAATAATCCCTTATATCACATTTAATCTATCAAATGTACCCATTTTTATACTTGTTATACAACAAGTTATATATTACAAAATATACAAGAATTTATTAGGTATTGTAACAACAATGCTGAGCATTAGCTATCATGAATTTCATGTTGTTATGTAAATTTCAACATTATAATATTGTATATTTATCTTAATGTAAAAGTCTTATTGGCTGACAATCAACCATTGTAATCAAGAGAAGTTAAATTTTTCACAATGCAATGATCCAACGCTTTATATTAAGGTATCCCAAAATGATTTGATCATTTGTTTTGTAGTAAAACCAGATGAAAGATTTTTATTTGCTGTGATTGGTAAATATAAAGTTGAATTACGGAATGGTACATAAGCAAACTAAATAAAACAAAGTGTAGGAATTGTAAAAAACACTTTTATAATGATGAAAATCTTGCGTGAAAGAATGGCAATAAATTTAAAATATCAGCTCACTTTAGGACGTTTTATATGGTTAGGTATGCACTATTATTCCATAATGAGTTATCAATTAACAAGGTTGACGTAAATTTATAAAAAGTGTAACAGGAAACTATTAAATACATATTTACCATACAAAATTGTTTATATTTATTTCTATTTATTGATTAAAAAAACATGAAAAAATATATGTTATATATAAAGCAAAATTTAATCTCTAACGGTTTGTTATGTTAGCAATGAGAACTTACAGATGTTTGATTTTGAGGATCATGAAATTCGACACAAAATTTGAGACACACTTGTACATAAAATATATCGTATTATTTTTTTGTCAATACTACTTGATGTGTCTAGACAGTTGAATCTTGAATTTTCTTATTGATACCACTTATTGAATAATATTTGATGGTTGAATATGAAAATATGTCAATTCGGAAAGTGCCTGAAGTATTCAAAAACTTTATAGAAATCTTCGAAAAACATAAGTTTGTTCTTGTTAGGAAACTGGCATAAAAATATAACCTAATTAGAACTTAAAAGTTATCAAATAAGTATCAAACAAAATATGTTACCATTAAACATTCTAAATTCAAATTTGCTCATTTGTTTTTTTATTCAAATTTATTTATACCGAAAACAATCAACCCATAAATTAGTTCTAATTAATATTTTATCACTTATTGTATTTTAACTTTGGGCCAAAATCATTAAGTAGACGTTTTTGTGCCTCCTGTAAAAAAAATTCTATGTGCGTTACGTTCTTTTTGATTTCTGCTATGTATTGATATTTATACAGCTTAAGTCTAAAAAAAAATATAAGTATAAAATAATTTGTAATTGAATGAATTCAGTTTCTTCAACAGATTTTTTTATTATAATTTTAAATTGATCACAGATGCATGATTCAATACACGTATTAAATGATTATTCATAAACTGCTTTGTATTCTTTGTAACAATAAAATTGGTATTGTTACAAAAAGCTATATAGCTATTAAATATGTTTTGTATCTGACATAATATTTACAAACCAGTGATTCTAAAATTAATTATTCAGCAAATAATTACAATTGTTTTGATGTACGTAAACCACTATATGGATTTCAATAGAACAATAATAATTACTGTTGATTGCTAGAGTTGAGTAGTAATTTATTAAATGTTTGAAGTGCCTTATGTAACAGAGAAAAATCGTAATATCTACCAAGTATTGACATACTATTATTAATATATTATAATCACAATTAAAATATAATAATTATTAAATACAATTTAATCTGTTTCGTTTGTAATATTATTGAAAAACTATGCTCAAGTCCATAATTTACTAATTTTTACTTCCTTAATAAAAGCTTTAAAAGACAGACTTAAATAACAAAATGAATTGTCATAGCCAATCCTTGAAAAAATGCCTGCTTAAAACATAAACAATTCAAAGATTCTAATATAACATAATCAATCCCATCTCATCAATCAATTATTTTACTAATCAGCAATAAATAAATTGTGTAATTATTTAAAAAATAAGGTAATTTTGATAGTAAAAAAAAATGAAGAATTTAATGCTTATTGGGTGAGGCAACTGTCTGAAAATCAATTCTGGCAAAAATTTCAAGATATGCCTTTTCAATGAAGTGGACATTTAGTCCATTTATGAAGTGGTCATTTTTACACTGTAAATGTCTGGAAATGACTGAAAAATACATTAAATATTTATATTATTAATAATGTATCAACCGTGGAAAGGAGAAATGATATAACCCAAACAGAATTTTTTTTAAATGAGGCACAAAAAACTTTATTTTATAATTTTGAGTTGATGTCAAATTATTAAAAATACACAACCTCAAAGTGCACGAATTCTAAAACTAGTGATTTACCCAATATGATATTAACACAATAAGTTATTTAAGAAAAACCATAAAATTGATATGTTGGAAGTGCTTTTTTCCTGTCGCAAATTTGATAAGCCTTCCTTTTTTCGAAGTTAAAAGCTAAATTTAGAACTAATTTGGCATTTGCAGCGTATGTTCTTTTGATATAATGTGTATTAAGTTGTATGCATTATGGTTTTCAAAAAAGGCTGTTTTGAAATAATTGAGGGCTACTTTCATTTTTTTTTCTATAGTCGATATATATTTATGAAAAACTCAACTTTATATAAAGAATAATTTATAGTAAAAAATCTATTGTTTTTGTCAAAACATCAACTTAAATAGTAAAATATTCGATGCTCATTAAAATAAGTATGATAATTAATATATGTAATAAATTTAAAACATGAAGAAACAAAATTAATTATTTTAAAAAGAATATCGAATTTTGTCAAAAAAATATATGACTAGACTGATAGCTTAGTGAAATCTTTATTTTTTAATGTTTTATTTTAATGTTATAATTTTAATATTATAATGCTAACGATGAAGTTGTAAACATATTTGTGTTTTAATAAAAATAAATTTACAAAATTATTACTTTGTTTTTATTTACCCCTCCGTTTCAAATATTGTACAAGTCAAATCTTTTTATAACGAATACCGAAGTAACGAAATTTCCAATATAACATATTATATTTATTTTTTTGTCACAAACAAACGTTCACGCAATATGAAATAATATTTTTCGTATATTCATTATAACAAAATTCCTGTGTTGCGAAGCTAAAGAGGTGATCCCACGAGCTTCTTTACTACGGGATTTGAGCTGTAAATTTTGAACTATAAAATTGCATTATGCAGGTTTTTACTAATTTTGTAATATTATCAATTATTTTGACCAGCTACAATAAATTATTGTTGGATCGGTAGTAAGCCTTCAGTATGCAAATTATTGGCTATTTTGAAATAGCATAATTGGCAATGCAATAGGCTGTATGCTAGAAATGTGTAAGCTTAGCATATTATATCAATCCCGTTTAGGCAAAAGGCATTCACCATCATGACACAATCATGCTTTAAATGAGCTTTGATTTCTTTTTTTTTTGCAAACATATTTGATAAATTCAGCTTAAAACAATTAAGCGAAGGATAGATTAGAAAAAATTTCAGCATTTATGGCTTGATTCATTTTGGCAAAACGTATTTAGTTGTGTACATTTTAATTCTTAAAATAAAATCAATTTTAAAAAAAATGAGGATTAGTGGCTTTTGCCTAAGCAGGGTCAACGTCATAGTAAATTAATGGTTTTTATTAATGTAAAATTGACAATACGCGACTTATTCTTTTTATCAATCTTAACTAAACACAGTTTAATTTTTTTTCTACTCAGTTGGCAGAAATGTTATATTAAATTAATAATAGTAACATTTATTTCACGCCAAAGCAATACCTCGTATACCACACAGCAAAAAAAAAATACAAGAGGAGAAAAGAACTTTCTAAATTCAATATCATCAAATCAAACTTTATAGTGACATTTATAAAATAGGGATTTTTATTTGTGGTATACAGGTATTGCTATGTCACGAGCGATTTGTCACAGAAGTAAGCGTGCGTGCTTATGAGAACACTGTGAGCTCGATTCTTACAGCTGCTAGAAATCCGAAAAAATATGACGTAATGTCCAATGGGCTGAACAATTAGCTGAGCAACGATTCTCGTAAAAAATCGGTAACGTTATATTTTACATTCTACAGATCCGTATAATTCATGTATCGAGTGATATACTCCACTCTCGTAACAGACATTACGCTTGCGGTGATTTGTAAAAATTGATTCATAACTTATAATTATCTGAAATATCAATATCTGTTTTCTAATACAATATGGTTTTTTTGTTCCATATAAACTAGCTAAATGGAACATAATTTATGAGAGAGTTATTTGCTAAGTGAATTAATTCCATCATATAAAAGTATTTTGTGTATAAATGAACCATTTAGCTTACAAATCAGTAGAAAAAATCAATTTCAAGAATGTTAAAAACAAATTTTATACAAAAAAATCATCTTCAAAATTTTCTCTTTTAAATTTTGACAAAGTGGAATAAGTTTACTTAAGAAATACCTCCCTCATATATAAAATAACGGATATTTTTTCCATTTTCCAAGTTGGAAGTATTTATTAAAATGATGTTTTCATTAATTCTCTTACTAATTGGCATGATCTATTTTCTATTCATCGTCTAGATACGGGAAATGAAAATATGGCCACGTCTTTGGTAATTATATTGCAAGAGAACAATATGACTAAAACTTTCACTGTGATTAGGATGAATAAATTTCACTCAACTTTGATTTTGTAATTCGATATACCACGTCATAATTTGATAATTTTGTGATAGCTGTACCTAACTTTCTCCTTGTTGTGATTAGTGAGAAATTTCAAATGATATTAATTACAAATAGATTATCTCAGAATACTCACTTATATAATATATGAATATATAATCAACGAAATTAATTTGGTTTCTCATACAATTTGAGATTTAGTTATAACTATTTTCGTATTGATATTTTATTTGAAAATGATTCATTTCTATATATCATCCTAATTTTATCTTTATCTTCGTTATGATACTTCCCAGCGAGAAATCTTAATTTCTCAAATATCATTACAAATTTTGGGAATCAATTTTGGAGAATATTTTTTCCACATAATATTTTTTTATATAATATAATAAAATATGTATATATAAAAATATAATGTAATAATTACGTTTTTAATATAATATTTAACAAAACTAGTACGCTGTAATTATGGAGCATATTAATAGTGGAAAGAAAAAAAAGTACGTAACCCACATATGACAAAATTTACAGGAGGCCCAAAAACGTTAATGATTTTAGAACAAAATAAAAATGTTTAATAGATAAAACCTTAGAATGTATGAAAACTAAATCTGATCTTTTATTTGTCCAACATGACATTAATCTAAAATAAGGTATTTAAAGATAAAAAATATAATTTATGTAATGGAAGTTTATTTTCCTGGTCGCAAGATTAACAGGTCATCCTTTTTGAAGCTTTAAATCTAAATTTAGATACTAATTTGCCATTTGCAGTTTACATTTTTTTGATAGAACGTGTGTGTGTGTGTAAGCTGCATACATCATAGTTATCGAACAAACCTATTTTAAAAAAACTGAGGATTACGTCCTTTTTTCTTTTTATAGACTATTTGAATATCCATAATCTAAAGACTTATATTGTCGACAAATTGTTTTTTTATGAAAAGTGATCATCCCGTTGGGAGTTAATTTTTGTTTTTTTTTTCAATTTAAAAATAATTATTAAGCTAAAAAATTTCAGCCCACTCTTTTAATATCAAAAGACACGCCTTTATCAAGAAAAAACCTTAATATTCATATTTTTTATTCATGTTCTTTCTAATATTAGAGCATATGGATCTACGTGAATGAACAGTGTCGAGATATCCCATTCAAAAGTGAAATAATAAATAAATCTCCGCAATGTAAAAATGTATGTTTATGTAAAAATAGTTTTTTCTCCACGAAAATTGGTTGTCAATAAATTGGTTGGACTAGTGTACCTTCGGTATTAAAGCACACACACCAACCTTTCATCTACTGAAGAGACAAAGGATTAAACATTTTAATAGACATCAGTGTGTAGAAATATTGATTTAATTATACAATCATGAAAATATATACGAACGATTTTTTTTTACGTACGACTTTCCAATAAAATATTTTCATACTAAGAATTTAAAATGAAACAATGTTATATTTTTGTATGAGTATGAACAAAAAAATATTACTTTATTAGTTTTATTTCGAGATAATAAAATGCTTTTCTACATTTCTAAATACAGTAAATTTGAAATAAGTTTTTGAATAAACCTGCGTGCTTTATATGAAAGCGATAAGATGAAATTGCTAAAAAAACTATTGTAAAACAGTTTTAAAAAGATTATTTTTTCAAACATTTGATTAGTTTTTGATAAATTTTGTTAAAATATTTTTTTATGCGTCTTCTTCAAACTCAGTTTTTATATGTAAGAAAGACAAAATTTTGTTGGAGAATAAAATATCCAAGGTTATGAAATAGTAAATATATAGGTTTATATCGATTGTAGAAATGAAAACCCTCATTTTTCAAAATAACTTTTTTCGATGTTCACAATTTATGCAACTTAATACACGCCGCATCAAAAGTTTGTTAGCTACAAACGCTAAATAAGTATTCAAATATGGCTTTTAAATTTAAAAAAAAATAGCCTGTTATATTTGTGACCAGAAAAGGGGGCGTCTGCTTAATCAATTTTACTGAAGCAAAGCCATGCAGTACGGAATTTGAATCAGTAAGCCCGCTTATACAAATATATTTGCTTACTAACTAGGCCACCAAGACGAAAAATTGATTACAAAAATTGTTTATCTTTGTACTTTTTTCGTATTTATGACGTTGTTACAATATTTATATTTAGCTAGTTATTTATTAAGCGCATTAATGCGATCTATACTCCCATGCACGACCAGCCGGCCATAGAAAATGAGCGCGTATACGCGCTGTACTTAACACTTAATATCTAAACAATTTTGATTGTTTCGCATTACCTAATATTTTAAACGCATAGTAATATTTCTGAGAATCATAGTGAAATATTAAAAAATATTATCGACATTATAAAAGATGTTTTTATTAAGTTTTGATTTTAAAAAAAAGTGGGTCCCGTCATATAAATACCTCCCAGCATTTAAAAGGCTAGATATATAATATCGTCGTATTACCGGAAAAATACGCTAAAGTGAAAAAGTAAGTTTTAATGTTTGAAGCTCTCTTGAAGAAGAAACTTGAAGTTCTTAATCTATAGTTATTATCCTTTAAGAATTTGTCGTAAAATCTATTTAACAAAGAGACTCAAACATTAAAACTCGATTATTTCAAAACTCACTTTTCAACTTTAACGTCTTTTGCCAGTGATACGACAATATATAACAATTTTATTTGCATTATATTGCGAGCTTTTTATCCTATATAATATCTGAATAATAGGATACTTACAATACATTTTTAAAAAGCTTTATTACCATCCATTTCTTTTACATAACGTTGTTTACTAAAATTCAGATTTTTTTTAGTCACTTCGCTTAACTTTCAAAAAAACACTTAACAGCAATTGTGTTTCAGTACATGTTTCATTTTATGTATTCATAAAAATAATTGTTTATGACTTTGTAAAGAAAATCGCCTTTTCATGTAGACGCGCAAATCATTGAACCCACTTAGTCTCTTTATCCGCGACTTACTTTCAATACAGCGCTTAACTTAGTAAAAGTAATTTTTAGTCTATTCTTTATTATCCAGACATCGACTGACAAAAAATATACTTTTCATCTTTAAATTTTGTTTAAAAATAAAAACGATACGCTATATATGAAAAATGCTTAAATTTTAAATGAGAATTTAAGTTTAGAATTTTAAATTTAGGCAAATATTTTTTACTATTTTTCTTAGAAAGTGTTTTTTTCTTTGTACTTATTTTAGTTGAGTCAATTTTTAATATTCAAATGAGATAAACACAATAAACTAAGTAATATAAATATCATTTAAATTCATATCTTTATTTGATGTAAGTTCGAGAATAACATAGTATTTTGTTAAAGCGATATAGTACATTATAACTGATTTAAGTGATTATTTTATACATTTTTTATTTGAGTAAAATAAATACAGGGCAATAGTTTAGTGTATTATTACTTAGGATGTAGTATATTTCCGATTATCTAATACAAAATTAAAAGTGGAGTAAATAAATCTTCACAATGTGGTCATATCTTGACAGATTATTTTACATGAAAAATGGTTGCCATATAAATGGCTATCTCAACCGCAGATAACCGCAGATAACTCAACCTAATGGGGATCTAGTTTTGTATTTTCAGATTTTGAAAAATACAACTGTTGTTGGAATTGAATCTGGATTCCCTGGATGCTAGATGTCTACGGTAACATCTTGGCTATTAGGAAGACTTTGATATAGAGAAGTTGATATGGGGGGTGTAGTGAAGTTATTTTACTATGTGTTTAATTTAAAGAAGAATATTTTGAATAAGTAGTTTTATAAAAAATAACCATAGGGCATGTTTTAAGCCATGCTCGATCCAAAAGTGGAACATATGAATCTACACAGTATAAATATAACCACTCCAAAACTGGAGTATATAAATCTTTGTATGGTGAAGACGTGCATTGATAGATAATATGTATACCACTAGACGAATCAATTTCCAAAATATTTGAAACAAAATACAGCATTAAAAAGTATGCCACAAACATCTTCTATCCAAAAATACGTGTAAAAAAAAATACTCTTTAGATTTCGACATTTCAGTAATACTTTGAAAATGTACTTTTCATAATGCGTAATGTATATCGCCCATATTCTGTTGTATTCGTCAACTTATCAGATATTTTTATTAATTAATGAACTAAAATCTGCAGCTGATTTTTTTGTAATGGTTAAAAATACCAAATAGATTAACTGAGAATATACAAAATTTAGTCTACGATTTAGATCAAGAGATAAATCGACAGTATTTATATTACAGATTCAATTTCAGTATTATAATATATAATGTAATCGTTGTGTGATCTTTGAAACAGTACACCAAGCTATCCAATTTAATTAGAAACAAGTCTATCCACAAAACAACTTAACACTTTAAGCTCTGGGCAATTATAACATAAACTATTAAAATTTTCATTTGCAAGACTTCTCTTAAAATAGAACAATTATTTTATTGTATTCATTATATTTTATATGCAAAGTTATTGGTGATGAAACGGCCCCCACGGTAAATTTTTGAATGCTTTCTCTTCGGAATATTGTTCCTCATATAGTATTATAGCCTCACATTTGGTTTGAAGTTAGCAAATAATGAAAATTAATAATGAACGCTCGAAGGGCTGATGGGAGTTTTGGCTGGGCAGCATTTCCTCTCAGGTGAAATTAGACCGAATTATTTTCATTGGGCAAAAGAAATTGTAAAGAAAAAAAGGTGCTTCCGGGAACTACGCTTTGAGATTAAATTTTTATAATGTTGTTGAGAGGGGATTTATTTTTTATTTTTCGAAAAGTATTTTGTGCCGCAATATCTTTTATTACAGAGAGATATACTTAAATAAATATCGTATAGAATATTTGAAAGAAGAACAAAGCTATTATTTGATCTAACTACAGAATTGTATTATAATCTATGTATGTATAGTTTGTTAAATTCACTTGTTTTTTCTAAGTTACATATCCCGACTTATCTTCACAGTGGATACTATCCGGTTCCTTGTTAATAAATATAAAACTGATATTATAACTATAACCGTGACCGAAAGATAAACTTACGTCTTAAAAAGTACAAATAAGTTACAGATACAGAATGAATGAACTTGATGCCAATTTTTGTGAAAAATAATCAAACATATTTTTTATAATGAGAAAATTCATAATTATATAACATTTCTGGAATGATAATTATCATAATTTGCGATTCGTAAGCTCCACTGGAGTGGACATGGTATAAATAATTATGTCCGAATCTACTATGGAGCGGAACAGAGAACGAACGTAAACAAACTTTTTTGGATGATACATAGGATAAACTAGACCTATGATCTTTGATAAAATAACCTATATATTTTTCTCAGGAGAGTTGAATTAATTTTCACGAAAATAATTATTCATTAAAATGCTAGTTTTTCAAAAAAAATCCGAAAATGTTGCCCATAAAAACTGGAATAGTCTTTGCTTGTTGTTTAATCATGCGTCATTAGTCACAATCACATTAAAATCGCATCAAATATTTGAAAGGAGAACAATGGTAGCATTTGTTTTAAATGTCCACGTTCATTTGTTAAATATAAATATTTAAAAATACTAGTAATATTCTAGTTATAAAACTTTTATAAGACTTCTATAAAACTATAAACTTTTATTCTATACATGTATAGTATCACTGACATTGAGAAGCTGCAACTGCCACATATTGCGGATGCCTCAAGAAAGTTTTAACCATACCTGCCTTTTCTTTAAGCTGAACAGTCATTGGCGTTTTGGAAGGCTGCTTAATACTATCTATAGAATGTATTCGGCGGAATTATGGGATACAAGTATGAACCTGGGAGGACGCAAGAGTACTAGCGGGCGTCAAGGATCCTTGGAGGCGGCGCGAGGTGTCTATATGCTCCACTTAGGAAGCGGATATAAAAAAGAAGAAGAAGTATTTAAAGTTAGTTAAGTTTACGTGTTTTATTTAGATTTTTATACTCCGACCTCTCTCCACAGTAGATACTATCCGGTTCCTTTTTAATAAATATGATAATGATTTTGTAACAATCTGGTGGCCAAAAAATTAGTGTACCTGTTGAAAAGTTAGCAATCAAAGCGATTACTTCTTTTAAATATACATTTCTGATTGAGTGTCTTGGTTATATTGAAGTATTGATGTTTCTAAAGCATTATATCAAGTAAAATAAAAGTTACAATTTGTGGCTTGGGCGGCTTCTGCTTAATAACATAATATTGACAGTCAGCCAAAAATTCAATATATTGAACACCCTGTTCTATATTTTGAACACAATGTTTACGAGTATGTTCGTTAAAAAAATGTGACACACATGTGTGAGATTGAAACGCATGATTCATCAACCTAAAGTATGTCTACAAACTTGTAAGGCGCATATCTATAAAGCTAAGCGAGTGATTTTTATAGAAAAAGTTGAATGTTACCGACAAGCACCAAAATGTGCACACCGCTGCAACAGACAGTTTCTGAAACGCACAAATTTGTGCACGCCGTAAACAATGTGTTAAATACTTTATACAGTAGCAAGAATTAAACCCATATCTGATGGTGGTGAGCAATTTTAAAATCTACACGCACTTACCAGAGAGGTGACATTTATTTTATCACAATAAAAACCTTTTTGCATACATAATTTAAGCATAGTTTTTTTAAAGTTTAAAATGGTTTAGTTATTTATGGTATTCATAGATAAACTAGAGAAAAATGAAAATGCATTCTTCTTTCAGCTTGTGAAATCGAGATGAAAAATGGTAATCGTTCTAACACTTTCAAGCCGTATAATATTATATTACGTTTGGGGATAATAACTTAGAAAAAAAAGGTTGGTACTAAATTTTAATAATATTTCTACGGCTGTGAAATTTATTACTTTTCTAAAAGACTATGATACGTTTAAGAGAATTTATATTTCGTTCTGCCTAAACGATATAATTTCATTAAATTAGGCATATCATATTTAAATTAATAGTTGTTTTGTTTTTCATAAAACAGAAGTCCGGCTTCTTTTGATATTAATTGTCCGATTTTACAATGAATGTTTTTTATAATTATTTTCAATTAAAATTATTTGACATAAATGTTTTTTTTATATTAACAATTTTAATAAATGTTTTAATATATTATATTGTTCGTCATCGCTTAAACTCGGATAAAATCGGTTATCTTCGAAATCAAGTATTTTTTTTTAAAAAAAAAGTAAGCGATTAGAAATAAGTATTCAGTTTAACGCTTTGTTATCAATTACGCTTGTAGAATATTATTAAATAAATATCAACTGTAGAAATGAAAAAGGACGCAACCCACACAGAATAAATTTTACATAAGGCACAAAAACGTATATATAATGATTTTGTATCTAAGTTGATATATAAAATAGACACAACTTTGAAGTGCACAAAGACTAAAAATGGTATTGGATTTACCCGAACTCATATTGATTTAATAAGTTATTTGAGAAAAACCAATAAAATTGATTTGGTAGAAGTTCTTTTTCCTGGTCGTGAATTTCCTTGGCCAACTTTTTTTAAAACGTTCAAACTAGATTTCTAATTTGATCCTTATCTAATTTGACTCAAATCTTTTTAATAGAACATGTATTACTAATTTTAAATTGTGGTTATCAAAAAAAGTAATTTTGAAAAAACTGAAGATTAGGTGCTTTTTCATTTCTACAGTCGATAAACATAAAGATTTAAAATGAGGATCTGGTTTCAAGAGTTGAAATATAGCCTGTAAAATTATCATATCTCGGTGTAATGATTCTCCATTGCAATCAATTAAATATACTACTAACAGAGTATTTTGAAACAAAAAACCTGTGTTATGTGTGTGTGTTATAAAAATTGAAAGACCAAGTGTACTAGACTACTAGAGCATACCTTCACTGGATAATAATTCAGCACATAATACATACTGATGATTATGATTAGTATCAAATATGAAAAGCATATTTTTATTTCCTTCTCCGATTCTGAAGTAAAGCATATGCATTTTCCTAATGCGAAAATTTCATTTGAAAGATTTTCCCCATTAATTTTTATTCAAGGCATTGGATATCAAGTCATATATATTTTCATTTGAGAAAATCTTCAACATATTTAAACATTTTAATAATTTAACGAGAAATTCCACACATTCAAAAGGCTTTAATAAACACACGTAATTGAAATACTTTGGAAGGATATAATTTTTGCAATTAAAAAGTTTCAGATTAGTCGAATTATTGTAATAAAACTTTTTTAATTAGCTTTAAATTAAGTCAGTAAAACTTAGGCTAAGCAAAAATTATCGATAAAGCTATTTTTATGTGAGAAAATTTCTTTATTCTGGTATTTGGTTAATATTTTTCTTTGAAAATAAAATGAACTGCTAGAACTTTTAATCATATTGACTTATTGAAATATCCAATATGATATTTTATATTTTTAAAAATTAATGAGCTGGCTTAAGATATTTATAATAAATGAAATCTATTTTCTAAATACAAACTATAATCACAAGTTTATTAAAAAAAATTATAACTCATCGCTTGGAATGATTTAAGAGATTAAATATACATACATGTATAATTGTGTAGACCTTGTTAACTTATAGCTTTCAAATCATCTCTCTTCGGTAGCTGAGAGGTTAGCGTATGCATATTGAAACTGGAAGTCGTGGATACAAATCCTACGACTACAAAATTTAAAAAAATCCAAAGATTGGGCTTGAATTAATTTGTAAAAAATATATCAATATTCTATATACTTTATATATTGACTCTAATTTATTACAGTGATCATTTTCATATCATTGAGATCAATATGTTCCACTTCTGGAGACAAGACATAATGTGTGTAATGTTGATATAATTTTGTAAGGAATATTTGAAAGCCTGTTAATTCACCAAAACTTCAAAAATTGATATACGTTAATTGAAAATAAACATTAAATTAGTATTTTTAAAAATTAAATTAAATGATTTTGATCATGTTGTTTTTGTTTTAGTCGAAAGAATATATATTTGAAAGTAATAAGAAAAATTTTGTATAATTAAAAAAATCGTATTACATATTAAAACTAAAAAGCATTAAAAGTTAACTACTGCGTAAATAACTAAAACTGGCAGACTTTAAATTATGATTCTTTGTGTTAAAAATGAAATACATTTAAAATGTGTTTTACATTTATTGATAATGAAAGTGATGCTCCGAAACTCCAAAAGTGATGCACGTAGATCTACACACTGTAAATATGTCCACTCCGAAAGCAAAATATATTTATTTTCGTCTTGTGGTACTCATTTAATGAGACTCCAGTCCTGAATTTTTAGGTCTTTAAAAACCTAGAGGATGTGGGAATCGAATCTGCACTCCTCAGATACGAGGCGTGCACGGTGACTTAAATACCACCGGAGTGATACTACATCATTATACTCCAAGAGAAAAAATTCAGAAAAATAAATAAATTAAAAACGTTGTGAAAAAACTGAATACTTATAAAATAATCGAGAAAACTTGAACGAAAAGTTCTATTTTAATTCGATCATTTTAATAATAACTTAAGAGTTTGTGGAAAGACGCAATTCAGGTTGAGGTTTTCTTTCTGTGCCTGATAATAATATTATAGTTTGGCACGAAAGACTATTTTTCTTAGACGCGAACTGATCGATATCGCTGTAAGAAGCGATCGCTTTGCATAGTCACGACCTCCTGGAACGGTGAAAATCTCACCACTATATATTTGACGTGCAGATTTTGCATACTTGGGTCGACTGAAGAGGTTCGCGAGAGCCCATTGTTCAATCAACAAAAAATAAAACCATTAACTCAAGTCAGTACCTTAGTATATTGAGTAAATTATTTAAAAAAATTACATTATGTACGAGTACAGTCTCTCTGGTAGCGTAAAGGTTAGCGTGCGCGCCTAGCGATCTGGGGAATGCAAGTTTGATTTGCATATCCATTTTCCCATCCAAAAACGAAGGATGCTGAATGCCTATTTGGTTGAGAAATCCTTTGACATACAATTCTCGTGTAAAATAATCAGTCAAAGCAGCTTCACATTGATGATATCCAAATATTGTGCCTTCGGGATGGATATTTTTATTCTCTGTCGATCCATATGCTCCACTTTAGGAGCAAACATAATATAAAAATAAAATATAAGACTTCGTCACTAGGATGCAGAAATATCCTAGATCAAATTTTAAGCAAAATTGAATTTTTTATTAAAAGTGAAATATGATAAACTTATTAGTGATACGCAAAATATACAATAATATGTATAAATATAAAATATATATCAATGAATTTCATTAAAACTGAAGTACCCTAAATAACAAAAAATATTTTATTAAATTTCAGAACAACTTTATTTACTTACCCTTATATTATGTAATATTTACGAAGAAAAATAAATATGCAACGAGAAAATTTTTCACAATATTTTTCCTGTAAATTAAGTCTAGTGTGACATATGGTAGTACTGCATTCGAGCGAGGACTTTTAGGAGGAAATTTATCGTTAAAATTTTTTCCGCCGTAACCGTTTCCTAAATAGAGCATACGGGTGCCTTATCGTACTTGCAGGAATTTCTGTTTCCTGCCGGTCATCTTGCATCCTCCCAAGTTATGCCAGAATGCTTATTAGTTCAATCAATTCATCGTGATACAAGATTATTTGCAGCCAGTGATATAAATTCAGTGTGAAGTTTATTGCATATCGCTAAC
>JAGVSQ010003752.1:0-17536 GCA_022683975.1 Rhyacophila evoluta
AATTTAAAATCAATTTCCATCAAGCACCATCAGTCGAAAATATTAAGAATTTAATAAATATTTATCTGTCTTCTACTTCGCTAGTACCATATAACAACAAATGCAATGAGTCAAACGTTAAGGTCTGTTATCTATCTGTAAATTGTATCACACATAATGAAAAAAAAAACGGTTGATATACAATATATTTATTTAAGGACTGAATAGTTTTGTATATTATAACAAAGTTTAGAGCTTTTTATTATGTATTTTGTAAATTTCTTTTTTGTATTAAATATTGTGTTGAAAATAAATAAGCGGAGTTCTCATAATATTAAATATAACTTATCGATTTTTCATATCATTTATATTTATGCTGATGACATGAACCATCAAACGGAGTTTCGCAAAGGATTTTGATCAGGGCGCATAATATTTCCTTCTCGCTGCTGTCCCGCCGTCGAAAATCAACAATCGACCGCTGTCTGGTGATGTATAGGCTACTGTCACGGAGCGGTAAGCCTCGTCGGCTGTCCATGAGCGTTCGCTGATTTCTCGTGAATTTGACAATGGCGCATATAAAAAGCCATTGTGTGATCCAGAATTCGTATCGTCTCTTTATCTCTTTTTCAATGGACCGCGATTCGGCAGAAAGCCATAAGGCTGCATAAATAATGCAACCACGCAAACGAGTGAAGCGATTGGCCACAATCAGGTGCGTAATATGTATTAATTGGCCAAACGTTTAATAAAAAATCATTCATAATTAAGACTTTATTCTTTTGAAAATCCGCTTCAAGAGTAAATCTAATAATAATTATGAAGACAACTAAACGAAAGCTAAGCTTTAAATGAAAGCTAAACTTTAAACAATTTACTTTCATATAAATATATCAATAAATATATATTCTATTAAAAAAATGTCTGTATGACTTTTTTGTACACATAAGTTATACACAATATTATGAGAATCTATTTTTTTAGTTAAAGAATAATAAAAATATCATTTATGCAAATCTACATAATATTGCTAATACAAAACTATCTCCCCGTTAAGGCAGACGTTATCATGTGCGCCTAGCAATCTGGCTAATACGGATTCGATTCACACATCTGTCGGATTTTGATAAATCAATTTGAGCAATTTTCGTGATAAATAATCTAGCACGACAAAAAGTCTTCACAGTACGTCACATCCATATATTCTACTTTCGGAGTGGATATCTCTAAGCTGTGTGGACCATGTGCTCCATTTTCGGAGAGTAGATTTAAAATTAAAATAAGGTTAACTACTATTTTAGTATATAATATAGAAAAGAAATCAGTAAATATTCTGTAATAAATTTTTTTGGTAAACCATTTTTCTTATTTCTGTTACATAACATATGTTTCATTAAATTTACACAACTATTGTGTGTCATAAGATGATATAAACTAAAAAAAAACACTGACTTATTTGGCTATCGCGAGACTCTCGGTCTAAAATGAACTAAGCAACATTGTTTACTAATAATTATATGACTGTTAGTTGATGTTTTTATTGAAAAAATGCACTAGTAAGTATTTCAATCATTTTTTCAAACTAAAGTTAGTTCACCTCTGTTTATAAGCGTAAACGGAACTTCTGTTTGTTGGCTACTTTTTGCTGGCGGTGATGATGCACCGGTATTTTGGGTAACGTGATTGATTAATAACAATAGAATAAATACTTAATTTTATTTTTGTAGCTGTACCTAATTATTTCACTGTTATTAAGTAATATTTTATTAAACTATAATTAAATTAAAATATAACTTTTATTTGGTAATATTTTTTATTTAATATTTTCTGTAAGGAATAGTGGGTGGCAAAACTTATGTTCTTTTGATCGTAATTTTTAATAGAAGTGTGTTCCTAAATGTCATGTTTACTCAATAACCAAAAATGTTGATGATATAAAAAAAAAATATTTTACGAGTATGTATTTACCAAAGTAATGATTTATTTGAAAATAACTTACCAATTATTGAATTATTAAGAGACCAATTGTTTAAATATCTAAGTATGATTTAAATATTGAATAGTTTTTCCGGTTCATACTTTTAAAGCTAATAAAGAAACATAAAAAAACATTTTTAAAACGTTATTTTGTATTAAATTTGTAACCACACATATACATACAATTATAATTTGAAATCATTTATATAGATAGTTCCCATATCCCATATCACATTGATTTGTTCTTGTTTTATAATTTCATTATTCTAATCAATTTCGGTATTGCAAAGATTTGTATAAATAGAAGACGAAATATTGAGACAAATAACTTATATTTTATACCATAACAACAAAAAATGGGAAAGAAATAGATTGCTATATAGTATGCGTACATATTAGAATTTATTTCACACATAAAATATATGTAGTTAATTAATTTGTACGTTACAAGATTGGATGGATTTTTCTATTAGTGCCAACAGATGCCATATAAATGGTGAATGTGAAACAAAAACTTTGCCTCGTCGTCCGTTTCAAATAAATTGTTAAAAATGTTATTTTGGTAAGTTACAATTTTGGAGGAATACGAATCAATCACCAGGTCTCAGTGGAAGCAGTCCAATGCCGTAAGGAATCGCTGTCTTTAACGAGGTGGCTGCAATCACACGCCGGCATACCGTCCAAAATAACCTGGCTAGACGTACCGGAGTACAGCTCGCCGCGGCAAAAACTATCAAATTCATCCGATGCCATTGTAACAAAAACCCAAGAGAAATGTTTCAGAGTCCAAATTTGGAAATACCCCACCTTTTATTTCGTTTCCCTCATTATATGTGGAAACTGTGCGATGACAGAGCAGCGATCTCACCACCGAACTGTTTGCTTTATGTCTCTATAACAATACAATAATTTATTTTGCTACTCGAACAATAAATAAATATAATCATACTGCTTATTAATTAGTAAAGAATAATAAAACATACTTTAAATTCAAAAAGTACGTTAATTAAGTTTAATGATATCACAAAGCTAATAATACGGTGTATACGAAGCCCAAATTAAATCAGAAAAAAACTTTAGTCAACTATAAATAACGCCCATTGGCAACATTGTGTGTGGAAAACAAATGACGTATATTAAACGTTCGATCTACCTAAAGTTTTGGTTTAAATGTATAGATACAATTATGAGATAATATATTGTCGCGTTGTGATGTATTAATTACTTCACTACAAAAGGTTAAAATAAGTGTAAGAATTAACGATGTAGTTTTATCATCGGAAAAGTTTGAAAAGAAATACGGGCCTTTTGACACTAAGCTTTAAATGTCTGAAAAAACGTTCAGTACTAAGATTAAAAGGAAACATTCAGATTGTTACTACAGCAATCTATATGTTACTTAATTTTTATTTAATTGTTTTAAGATTAAAATTTATTTCAATTAAACACAACCAGTTTATAGAACTAGGAAAACAATTTAAGATTGTTTTAAAAGGAAGTTAATAAGTGTATGGTTAAAATGTAGTGATAGATGGAAAGTTTCCGCTTTTTATTTAATACCGGGCTCATGTACTCAAGAAAACTTTTTCAATAACTTGATGGCGGCAAATGCGTTAACAAAGACTGGTCTAACTTATTATTTCAGTGTGTAAGATTGGTGGGTTGACACGCCGCACTTTGGTCCATTGAAATGACATAAGGACCTGTTTTGCTATATAATTTCCATGAGTATGATTCTATTTTATGAAAAACATTGATACATTATAAAATAAGCCGCAAACGCTTTTGTAGAAGAATAGCTTTAGTGGCGGAGAGTAGTGGAACTTGTATAAAAAGTTTAAATACTATTAATTATATATAAAAATATTGATTTATATTCTGTCAAATGTTTTATTGGCAATATTAATCAAGACTTGCTAAATTTTTTTGAGAAAGGCATATCTATTATAGGGCTGGGCAAGTTTTAAAATAAGGGGTAAAGCGGATTGATTGATAACCATTTGCTGAATCTTAAGTTTGTTTTTATTGTGGAAAAATTACATTTAGAATATAATTGAATAAATAAATCTTTTTCTTATAAATGCTTTAATGAAATTATAAATATATTATTATATATATGTATAGTATATTGAAGATTGAAAAAGAAATCTTGTAAGGTTTTACTAGCAACTTTCGATCGTAACAAATATCATCTGGGTGACAACTTGAGCAGTTAAGCTTAGCGTTTAAGTTGGAAAACAAAGTTCTACTAAAAAAATATCACCAATTACATTCGTTCAGTGAAAATAATATGAAGTTATTTATTCCCGTGAGCATCGTCGAACAATGTAACGATTATATAAATGTAACGACGATATAAATCATCCATTAGCAAAATTTTGGACTAAATTTACCACCAATTTTTGTTCTATAATTACTTGCAAAACGTTAGAGTGAAGTACCATTACAACTTTATAATAAAAAACGCTCATAAGTATAAACTATCGATATTTTTGAAATCGGGTATTTGTGATAAGCTGAAAGAGTCACAGGAAATGTCCACGCCGCTTCTAACTCTTTCACTAGAAAATACCACTGTAAAAATTCAATTTTTTATTCTTTGTACGTGTCATTTCGAAATAAAAACTACGCAAAAGGTGCAAAATTTCTTACTCTCAATGTGTTAAAAAACATTATTTTTATAAATTGTTGTAAATGACATAACCGACTCTAAAGACGTTCCGTGTAAAATTTAATAACCCTTGATGCACCTGTAAAAATATTAAGTTGAAAATATGCACCTGTCCTGATTTTAATGGAATATTTTTTGTTGGGCAGAAAAAAACCGTGTCTTTTTTGATAGAAAAATTATTTAACATTTAGTTTAATAATTTACTTCTATGCTCTATGTTTTTTTAATACATGCTACAAAAATATTTGTAAATTATTGTTATTAAACTGAAAACATTACTAACGGCTATTTTCATAACTTACCCAAAAGTGGTTAATTATTATAATAATATCTAATTTATTAATTTAATAATTTGTAGATACGCAAAATACTAATAATTATTTTTATTTTCTTTTAAAAATGGATAATTATTCTTCGTTTATCATTTTGGTAGCAAAATCTTCATTACAAATGGTTAATGCATATATTTAAGTTTTAAATAAGGGTTTGATAATATCACATTTTAAAGATAAGACCAGTATACTCAGTACAAAACTGGCAGTACCTGCTGCATCATACTATGGGATATATCATTATCCGTAACTTTGAAGGCCAAATAAAAATTGTTTTAACTCTACTGCTTGAGACCATTTTTATTGTAAAATTTATTAATAACATATTTAAAAATATATATGTTTACATTCTAATATTTTGTTTAAATCCAGAGTACATCATGATTTTTTATATGGTTTGTATCAAAACAAAATATATTAGTAATCTTATACGCTGATATGAAGATATCCATAAGTATTAATGCAACGCTGAGACTGCATTTTTCGTCCTTAGACATTTCGTATGTCAATAAATCGTACCAATAACCATTCCAATTCTTCCAATAGTTCTTAAAAAGGAATCAAATCCCGATACATTGCGTGATCGAGGACGCTTGCACTCTTACACATACCCTTGTGTGACTTTACCTCGGCACTTATTTGTAGCGGCAGATAATTGGCGTCCTGTGATATAGTCTTCTTCACTTAACAACTCTACCAATAATGTTTAAAATACGAACATTGTATGTATGTTTAAATATTATAGTTCAGTTTAATGTTAGAATACATCTGTTATATTGTTGGGTAGTATTTTGAATAACCGATGTAATGTGCTTTGAGTAAGTTAGATCAAATATATATAATTCGCGTGTGAGTCGCTGGAATCCTTCAATGAAACCATCGGTTTGGGTACGCGCGGCGTAACAGAGCTCAGTGTCGACTCCTGTAGGAATTCGCCCGCCGGGCTTTGTGACCGGCCGCCCTTGCTATCTTCCACCCCCCGCCCTCTACCACCGCCCTTTGTTTGAGAAAGCCGTCCGCGACAATCGCCCGAATATCGGACTCAGGCGAAAAAAAAAAACACGTAACAATATTCCACGCTCTAACGGGAGCTGCGTGTGACAACCGCGCAGATTTAGTGGAAATTCGGCTTAGTCTCGATGTTATATTGTGTTACAGTAATGATTTAGTATCCTTCGAATACGTCTGATATAAAATTGTATCGAGCAAATGAAGAACTCAGTGGTAAAGTCTTTTTCCATCTATTAAAACAAGTATCTTCACGTAAAGTTAAACACTTAATAAAACATAAGGTAATCCTTGGATTTACTTTGGTAACCCCATTGATGTAGAATGATATATGGAAAATATTTACGAAACAACAGATTTTCGGCGTTTATTTTTGATCGAAATATTATCACCTAATTTCGATATAAATATTGTTACTTAAGCGATATTCAACCTGATGGCAAAATAATGAGTAGTTTGTATTATAACAATATCGTATGAATTACAACCTCATACAGATATTATATTGGCTGACTCATAGAGATATTGGGACTCTAGTTTGATTGGCGTAAGCTCCATCTTCTTTGTGAGCTTTGAGAATACTGTCACTGCATAAGTTTTAAGGATTAGGGTTGTATATATACTGTCCATTTATTTTGATTGTGGTCTCCTGACAGTCTTGTGTTTTTCAAACTTATTGAAATAGATACTTTCGGTATTAGGATGGAATATACTATTATACATATAATCTGCCCAATAATAATTAATTGAGTACAATAATTTTACGTAGCGACTATGCGTTATTCAGTATCACGAATAACTCTCTAGATAAGAGCCTTCTTTACTACGTAATTTTAACTCCCCATCGCAATGTAAAAAAATGGATAAAATAAAAATTTAATACAAGTAAAAACAAAGATAATCTTTTGTTGTGGTAGGTTAGTTTAAGTAAATCCCATATATTTTTTACGTTTCGATAAATAAGGCAACTAGTTATTTATACAGGGTATTTAATTGTAACTGAAATTAAAACAAATGGAGGAAGTTAAACTAAATTGTATAAAGATCAATTTGGCAGACTTTCGAGAAAATTATTTACATTAATAACTCAATATATCGAATTTCTTTTAATATAGTTTTCTATCTCTATTTCTAAATGTCTAGTAATAGTTTCGCGTACATTCTTAAAAACCAACTTAAATACACATATTTTACTGAAAAAAATACACCCATCTAAGGACAATGAGATTCGAGTACTTTTAAGAATTTGACAAAATCTACAAAAATATTATACCTAATATTTAATTAAAAGGGAATAGTGATACCAAGTACGAAAACTTTTTATGATTTTTCTTCATAACAAGATCAATACTAGACTTCTAAGATATTTACCTTCCTTATTTGAATTATTTTTGTTTTTTGTTACGAATTTTCGGCGAGCTTTTTAGCAAAGCTTCTTAGCGTTGTGCAGTATTCAGCGGCCGACGCGCTTTCTGACGAAGCTTGAAGACAATAAAGCATCGGAATAAATGGAGCTTTGCTCTTCAGTATCGATAGAAATGTCTACTGCATTGTATATAAGAGAACTTTTTGATTATTTATACGAGCGCACGATGAATGGAGGAATTCAAGAGAATTTTAAATATGTTGTAACAGTTTCAATGTCGGAATTAAGATAAAAGTGTCACAGCTTTTTATCGATTTCCGTCAAACTGATTTTAGATGACTTCACTTTTAAACTCAAAAATTCTTCGACTGTAAATTAATATATGTGTTAAAAGTGGTAGTTTAAAAGTCATTTCATCGCATAAAATATTTACCTTAAGTACTTTTAGTCTCTTCGGTGGATGAGAAGTAAACGTACGTGGCTTGAAGATAAAGGTTACACATTTGATTTTTACAGGTCGTGGATTTAAAAAATCTCAAAGGTTCAAGTCTGAATGCTTAATGGGTTGTGAAATTATCAAAAAACCGATTCACTTGAAAAAATAATCGGCCAAGACGTGCACGTGCTCCATTTTTGTAGAGTTCATGGAAAAAAAACTTTTATTCTGAAAGTTGTGTTACATTTATATATCACATGTTGTATTGACAAATATTCGGAGCAACAAAAAATAAGCGTTATAGTAGAGATTTCGTTACTCCAGTATTCGTTACAAAAAGATTTGACCTGTATAAGGGTGCGTTTTAATACATGGGGTCACGGATTCAGTTTTTAAAATTCGAAGAAATATCTTCAATAAATTTTTAATTTAACAAAAAAGTTATCTCGATTCTCTCCAAAAATATTCAAATGATAGAGATACGTATGCTTAATATTTGGCGAGGAAATGGTAAAAAATGTTAATGGATAAATCATTAAAAATCTGTAAAAAAAATTGTTCACAAAATCACCTAAATGCCTTATTTAATAATATAAAAACTTAATTATTAACAGAGATATTAATGAAATATTAAACAGATTTTTTTTAAAAATTCATACTAGATCGACCTCCAGAACTAATAAAGAAGTGTTAATTTGAGAACATGATAATTTAATTATTCTAATAACCATCACCAATAACAGAAAGCTTTACGAGTACAAAAAAATATATATCTTCCTCAATGAGGCTTTATATTACATTTTATTTAAAAAAATAATTCATTTAATAACTTTCATTTTTTTATGCCGGATTAATTTAGCTTTTTTTTCATCAATACTTACAATCAAAGCTTTATCCTAATTTAATTTGTTAAATAGATTATCAACAAACAGGTACATCGTGTTTATTAAAATTGAATTTTCAATCAAAACGATGTTTAATTTAATTTTATATTTCTAATTCATTTTATTATATATGTATGCAGTAATTTAAAAACGTGTAAGCAAAATTATATTTTTTTAAGAGAAATTTGCTATAATTTTTTTAATATTGAATAACTAAAAATAGCAGATGCCTTATAAATTGAACAATCTTCCAACAATTAGACGTTATAAAAATGTATATGTTTATTTAAAAATTTACATAGGCTATGTCAGCAAGATAAAAACAATCCCCGCTTAAATAAGGCACTGCAAAAAAAACGCAGTTAATAAATTTTGAGATCTAAAAGCTTATATTTTGGAAGGTATCTTGTTATGAATATTAAATTAAACAACTAATTCTTAAATAGTGTGATAAAACAAAATATAAGCTGCATAGTAGTATTCAAATTATTAAAATATTTTTTAATTGAAAAAAAGTATTTTGATATTATTTATAATTAACGATAAATTGATTTACTTTGATAAACGTTATAAACTAAGACATAACTATTTCAATATTGACAATATAGCAAAGTTATTTTGTAGAGAGCAAATTTAATAGTTGATGTTAATTGAGCTTTCACATGCCAGTGTATATTTGCTACAGTAAATTGTGTATAACATCCGGTAGAATATGTATGACCTGTTGAGCTACATCAAAATGTTTGTTTAAATCACCACTGCGACTTTGCAGGTGTTTGGATTTTTTTTCGCATAGAAATGAAATTAGTTTCGAACGAAATAAAATTTGTTAAAAAGATTGTATCGCGTGGTCAGTTATTTATGATACAGTATGTAGTTATGTGAAATGGTATCATATTAAGACATAAATAATTTAGAAGAAAGTCATAAAAAAATAATAAACAAAATACCATTTCATAGAATAAAATACTTTGGAAATAATAAAAATGAAATTTAAAGATTGAAAAATTAAATAAAGTTATTACTATGTTTTGTGTCATTTCAAGCAGCAATAATTGGGCCACATAATAGTGATGCTTCAAAGATGGACGTATTTATATTTTCAAGAATTTTTTTATTACTATTTTAGAGTTGAACATGTGTATGTTTAAAATATGGTTTATACAGCGACAAATTCCTGGATTGACTGACATTCTATAAAATTTAAAAATGACGACTTATTTGATGAAGTATCTACAGATAGTCCAATGAGGAGTAGTATTGCACTTTAAAAAGCATTCGGCCTATTGCTTGGCAGTATTTGCGAAAAAAAATATCTTAACAATTTAATATATAAACCAATCTAAAAGGAAACTATATTATTGTGTGGTGTATTTATGTGACAGGAGAACAGGTTATTGAAATTAGAGATTGATTTATAGTTAGAAATAACTGTTCAGGTAATTAGATGATTAAATTTATTTTGTAATTAAATGAGTCGCAAATATGTACTAATTTATGTAAATTTTTTATGAATAATTTTGAGATGAAAATGTTTAAAAAATAATTACAGCTTTTTCAAAAAAAAGTTTATGATATATGGCCATTACAAACCAGTAAGCAATTATGTTACTTTTTTTATATTTACATATCTATTATGCGTTAAAACATCTTTTAATTACCTCGAAGGTATGTATTTTAGGCAGTGAATATCGAGCAAGTCTGACAAAATGATTACTGATTTCAAATCGAGATATTGACACTGATACTAGGAATGCAATTACATACATATACAACTCTTCTTTCGTTGTTATTAGTTATATATTATAAATATCAGATTAATTAATGTTTTCGATCTAGCGGTTCCAGTGTAAAGGCGCACGAGGGCGGTCCCGGGTCCGACTACCAACTCACAAACACCCGCCTCAGGGCCTATATTGATAGGCAATATCCGTAAAACCAATTTTATCCTACCAGATACATGGCTACCCATTTTTTTCCGAGCGAGCCGAAGCTACCTATTTTTTTTTAATTTCTTACATAATAACAAAGAAGCATCGTTAAATCGTGGCTACTGAAAAAAGTTCTGTAAGATTTATGTCCCAAAAAATAGAAACGGTTGTATGTAATTGGTCCGCAATCATCTAAGTCGCCTGCGATCGTGTGAAAAATTAATATTTTTTAATTGTTGTATTGAGTTTGATACGGTTTGATAGCATGCCAATGTAAATTAAATGCGTGTGTTTTGTATATAGTTGTAACGGACCGTGTAAAGCGAGCGAGTGTTCACGGACTTATCTGAAAGATCGATCGACAAATTTGTAACAATACTCCTCTCGATTAGTCAATCGGATGTGTAGAATGATAAAAACTATGATTTATTTTTTGTTGTAATTAAAATTTGCCTCCGTTTGAAAAGAATACGTTTTCTTAATTGATTATTTTGTTGCCTTTCAAGTATTATTCGACGTGGGCAGTCAAAAATATAGCACTGATACACGTGACTTTCATATTAAACTTCATTTAATAATACTATCGATTAATTTTTTGTCATATATTCTCTAATACGAAAATAAAACACAAATCTCAAAAATATAAAAACTGATCTTCAGAGATTTTTTTAAAAGGGTTCGTTGTCAGACGATTGAAAATTATCTTGTATCGAAATAGGTTCACATGAAATCCGTCTTAGTTTTGATCTTGAACTCGTGGGCTATTGGATAAATTTATATTTCACATTAATCAACTAATTTTTGGAATATTTTTGTAACCTTATCTATTCACTACGAGCTTTCAAAGTTATCAATAGTATTTTTCCTTGGTAGAAATAAATGAGAAGTGTGCCTTTTTAAATACAATAGTATGCAGAATATTTATTGAGAGCCCACATACCGATTTAAATATTTATTATTATGAACTTTTTACATTATTTATAGTGTACAATCAATAGTTGTTATAAAATTACAACCTACAATTTTCTTTCTATTTTATTTTATTTATTATGTTTTTGACTTCAAAACACTATCCATATCTTTATGGTTGACAAACTTGCTAGTATATTAATTATATATTTATTATATATAAAATATTACTGTAAAAGAATGTTAAACAAATTGAATATAAATCAGTAAAAAATCGAATTGCATCAATTCACTGATGCATGAAGATCTCTGTTAATTAATTCCATCATTTACTGTTACTTACATTACACTGTGACGTGTTTTAACAAAACTCAACTACATTATCAATTTAGCAGACTTGAAGTCTAAAGAGAACCTGAAGCTTACTTGTTTATTTTTAAGCCAATTGGTCATCGGCGTCCTGGAAGACCGGTAAATACTATCTATAGAATGTATTTGGCGGAGTTACGGGATGTAGGTATGACCTGGGAGGACGCAAGAATACTGGCGGGCGACAGAAATTTTTGGAGGCGGCACGTGGTGTCCATATGCTCCACTTGAAGAACGGATATTGAAGAAGAAGGCGAAGAAGAAAAAAAAATACACCGAAAAAAAAGTGTTATCTTACAGGACCGTGTAAAATAAAATCAACTGTTTCGAGCACACACATTCCAAATACGAATGGTAATTTGAAAACAAAAGCTTAGCTCCATCTGTTTGATACTGAAAAAATGAGAATCGATCTGACATTACTTTGCGAGACGGTATAAGGATAAACCACTTGTCAGAAAACAAGCAGACTTTGGAAAAAAATCCAAGTTGGTGTGGTCCACTAACTCATCCTGTTTTAAAATGCATCACGTATCCAAGTATAAAGTTGCTTTATAATAATACAGCAACATTATTAGGTATTTATAAAAACAGCATATCAAAATTGTTTTCTTTTACTGTACTCAGAAGTAATAAATCATTCTTTAGTGGATATTAAAACACTATTTTAACTGTCATATTTAACAATATCTATAAATTATTTTTATGAAATTTTTATTACAGATAATATTTGATGCTCAGTAAGATGTGTACTTTGATATTAAACGTGGTGTGTTTGAATCTGTCTCTTGCATACAATTTTTTGATGGAAGGATGGATAGCCAATCGGTAAAGTTATTGAAAGAAACAATTAATGTAAAATACAGTTAACGAAATGGCAAAAACGTTTTAATATTGTGTCGATTCATAAGCTTCATTTTCATTGCAGTCTTGGCTCATAATATTATTGATAATTTTCAACAAAGATAATACATTTACCGTAATATTATAAACGAATACAAAGGTTTCAAAGTTTACATTTGGAAAATTTAACTACTTCTACAATATGTCTACAATACATTTTAGTTTCATAGACATGGAGAATGTAATGTGTGAACAATATTTATCCGTGCTTAAATTGCCTTGATAAAATGTCTTGTTATACGATACTAGTGCCATGCAAAATTTACCAAATTAAGGATATTATAAAACTCATCCTCTTATATAAGCCAGACTTTTTTTCTTTATTCGTGCATAATCGACACATAAAATATAATACGATATGACCCATGATGATAGAAACTTGATTCCTGACCAATTCTCGTAACAAACTTTATGTGTAGACTTACATATATATAAGCTTCACATTTGTACAGAGATAATTCAAAAATAAAACCAGACTTATGAGGATGTTTTAATTGCTAAAAAAATAGGCAATTTTATTATTTTAAAAAGATTTTTTTCCTCTTCTATTTTTACAAAAACATACAAATAAGAAAGGCTTTGAAATATTATTAACATAATAGATTATATCAAAACATTTTTTTTGTTGTTTATGAATCATGGAGAGCATGCTATGATGTATGGTCAAATTAATTGAGTATGCTATTAAAAAACTTTCATCTTTATAAAAGGTATTTGCTTTTAGTCTCACCTATCTCACATTGATCTTCCACCGGTATGTTGTTAAGACGAAATCCTGAATAAATTATTTCTCATAAAATATTATGAGTGTCCTGAGGCCTGTAAAGGATCCGGTAGCACAATTAACTTTTCCAAACTAATTACGGTATAAATAACCACCCGAGGTTATTAAAACACTCATTTAGTGGTGACCTTGCTCACCTGATGATGACTTTGAAATCTTCATAATTTTATTTTGAAATTCTATTCGATTAAAAGAAAAATACTTTAGTCTAAATGTAGCAATATGCTATTAGTTACAATATAACTAGTTAGTATAATATGTAATTATATATATTGTTTTTAATGTTGGATATAAGCCTAGTTCATTAAAAGATAAAGCGCTGTGAGACAACACGTAAACGATACTCGACTTTTATAATATTTTTTTTACTTCTTTGATATTTTTATAATATAATGCATAATTTGTGCTGGGAAAAATATATACGGCGTTATTTTCTTTAACATTGTATATCGTAAGTATTAATATATAAAACTATCGTATTATAATATTAAGTAAAAAATATTGTTATTTACGAATATCATCGGTTTTTAATATGAGCAATATGCTATACTAATAGATAAGCCGGCGTGTGAAATTTGCAAATATAATGATTCTCCTTAACACGTATTATTTGACATTTTACAGCAGTTTATTAATAATATTTTTAATTTGTGGTAAAAGCCCTAATGTAAAGTTTTGAGAACTTTCGTGTGTATTTATTAACGTTATTTTTATTAGCATATTGACTTATTTATAACAGGGATTAGTTAGAATGGCGCCCATGCAGGCTCTAGTGTACGCCAACTAGGATCATGTAAAACTGCTTCTGGCACTTTGATGAATACTTAACATTAATTACTCCACAGTATACGTCTATAATTGATAGTGGAAATGTAGCCAAGTAAACAATCACTAAAGTTAATTAAGTATGGAGATGATCCGTATATTTGAAGTGTGCTGGATCAATATAAAAATAAGCTTTGCGTATTGAAAGCTCGAGATAAAAATGAAACAGTTGAAAATTTATAATTTAATCCGAGTGGAGTTCGTTCCAGTAACGTTTCAATTATCAGAATAAATTAATAAATCTTATTTATTGCAACAGTAGTTTTTTGTCTGTCGAGTAATGTAAAATAAATACGTTACAAGGCAGATATTATATGGACGGAGAGTGCGGTGGTGTTCATATCGCCAGTCAGAGAGGCGTCCCGCTGGGATTATGGTGTGCCGAACTCTTTACAAGCGAAACTTTTTAACCTCACCGACGTGCGGTGCAAAACGATATTTTATACGACGAAAATGTTCCTAAACGCACGAAAACAAATAATGCGAAATATTATGCTTTGTACGGGGGACATAACCGTTTAAAAAACATGTCTTAAATAAACTCTAACAGCGAATGCGCGCATGGGAAAATTAATTCAACGAAATGGCAATATTCGTTGTGACACCAGGGTCGGTCTTGTAATATTATTCACCAAATAATGATTTCTTACTAATAAAAAAGCAGATAAAAAATTTAATATTCATAGTAACGAGCGAACATTTTATCAATACACAAGTCGCTAACTCTGACCCGCGCTAAAATATGTATATATTATAAAGTAGTATGATCTTTTTGTTTATAGTTCTGTTGACAGTACAAATTTATTATTTAAATGATATAATGAATTCATTTTATTGAAATTATTAATTTGTAATATTTTCATTGTGCTGATTAAATGTCATCCCGATACACGCTGTATGTTCGACAAAAACAACGAACGAATGAACAAATAGTTGAACGCGTGTTATTAAAAAACTGATTTATTGTTCGTCCAAACGCTTATTTGGGCAGGTCTGTGTTGCTTCGAGTATCATTATAACATCTACGTGAGAAAAAAATAAAAAAGGATCAATTTGTATAGAGAAATAAAAATCCCTAAACTTACTTTCAAGGCTATTTTTTTAAATGTAGACCTTTTTTATTTATAGGAAAATTTTCATAAAAAAATATACTTTCTAATATTCCTTATAGCCAAGATAGTGCAAAGCAAATATAATGTATTACTACTTAACTAAGTAACTCGAGTTTTACTATGGTTATCATATTTTAATATTTAACTTTCAATAACGCAAATATATGGTTCTAATAAATATGATGTATACTTACCATCGCGGACTCGTTATTTAATATGTTTTTATTGTATGTTAATTATATATATTAATAAGAATCAACTGAAATATCTTCGATTAAGCTTCATGTTTATTTGATGGCATTAGTATATTCTTGTATCGTTTAGCAGACAAACAATAATGAAATGTCTGTAGCTATTTTTTATTGTTATCTGTATATACGAGAAATTAAAGTGAAATAAATGTTCAATGAATCAAGTTTTTTTTAAATTAGTTACTGATGAAATGTTTCTGTTTAATGAAACTGTATGACTATGACGGGACTGTATACACGGTGTTTCACATGGTCTGGCAGACATTTTTTCCTTACAAAATTAATGTTTGCCCCGTTTGCCAAAATACTGCGACAAGTCGTCCGGTACACTTGATAAAAAGTGCCCATGGTGTTTATCAGTTTATCTGCCGCGCTTCAGAGATGGGGCTGCTGGGATAAAAAGTGGTTCGGAACCCCGCTGATAGGTTTTCTTCAAAAGGAAAGCGTTTATTTGAACGCTCGTTTGTTCGCTGAATAGACATTGTTGCGCTTTATTCAATGCACTTAATATGAGATTTTGGCTACCGATCACGACATACTCTGCATTTTAATTATGATTAGAATATCTAATTGTTTTAATCGATAATACCATCGACATTATTAAAACATTAAAAAGCTAAATTACGCATCTTAAAATACTTAACTAAAACAAACATAGCTAACGTTTTCTGCTTTTTATTTAAAATATTTAAATAATAAAGAAATAAACAGTAATTGCAAATTAAAGCGAAATAGTTCTGTTGTATAACTAAATTCATGACATGGCCGACGAGAGAATCCAACGATTAGTCCACAAAACCCATAATATACAATATGTGGGTAACTTAGCACAAAGATATTTAATGCCGAATTTTTATCAATTTTGAGTTATCACACCCAAAACGTTAATCTACATTATATAGTTGAAGGATTTCCGTCGAAAAAGAATATTTAAGAATATATTGTTTTATTTTCGTGTATATCAGTACTCTTTAATCAGTATATTTGTTTTTTTTTTGACAAAACTTTTACTCTAAGTGGTTAATATTTACACATTATCACACATATCACATTTCTGCTGATTATACACTATAAAAGGGTATTTGAATATGGTGGGCGCTTTTATATAAAACAATATGCCAGTATTTTCTTCTTGAAATTATATTTCTATAATTATAAAAACATAAGATAATTAATAAAATATTAAAACGAATGGTTAGAATATTGATCAATGAAAATATATGAACAGATGGTTCATGAACGACACCTTCTATCCACAGCACGGCACTGCATATGTTATGCTCATAATTTCAGAATTTTTTTTTTATAATAAATGAACTATGTATAAGTGGTCGTATTATATTTGTATACATATATGAAAGTCAGTAGATGTATTATAGATACTCAGTGGTAATATACGTTTACAAAAGTTGAGTGAAAGACGCGTCACTGGGTGAAGAAGAGCTACGACATCCGGCGACGCGTCTCGTGCGTTCTATTATACAAGCATTAATCTGATAAATGTCGCTTAACTTATTCCGGTACTAGATTTCTACACAGCTGTCAATTGTATTCAAAGGAAGCACTAAACCACGTGAAATGGTAAATTCCAGTGAATCTGGTTAAGGATGGTTATTCTGTAAGACAGCTATACATTACAGAAATTGCTCTGCCTGTAATCTGTGTTAAAGAATCATAAACATGAGATACTTGGGTCTTTGATAGGTGTACGTGTATGAAGTATTCAAACTTGGTAATTTAAAAATCTTTAATGTATCATACATATATATATTTATGAAAGATATAAAGTAATATGTATG